>ML833486.1:0-20893 GCA_009831015.1 Picea engelmannii
ACAAACAATATACGATATCTTCACACAAAAATAACGCAAACAAAAATATTTTATTTTATTTTATTCTTCTTGTTTGATTCATAAAGAGTTTTGTACTATTTCTAGACCATTGTAGGAAAATTTGGAAGACAAATTTGTCTAAGTGCAATTGGAATTGTTGTTTGTATCTTCTTGGAATTGGAAGACAAATTTGTCCAAGTGCAATTGGAATTTTTGTTTGTATCTTCTTGTATCTTCTTGGAATTGGAAGGCAAATTTGTCCAAGTGGAATTGGAATTTTTGTTTGTATCTTCTTATGTCTTCTTGGATTGGAAGACAAATTTGTCCAAGTGAAATTAGAATTGTTTTTTGTTTCTTCTTGTGTCTTCTTGGAATTGGAATAAAAATTTGTTCAAGTGCAATTGGAATTGTTGTTTGTCTCTTCTTGTGTATTAGAATTGGAAGACAAATTTGTCCAAGTGCAAATGGAATTGTTTTTTGTATCTTCGTGTGTCTTCTTGGAATTGGAAGACAAATTTGTCCAAGTGAAATTGGAATTGTTGTTTGTCTCTTCTTGTGTCTTCTTGGAATTGGAAGACAATTTTTTCCAAGTGCAATTGGAATTGTTATTTGTATCTTCTTGTGTCTTCTTGGAATTGGAAGGCAAATTTGTCCAAGTGAAATTAGAATTGTTGTTTGTATCTTCCTGTGTCTTCTTGGTTGTGCTTTATTACATAATACAAAAATTAATTTTTGTTGGGTTTTTTGGAAGCCAATTTTTATCTTTAAACATGGGGAACTGATAGATTCGAGAAAGAAATTCCTTGAGAAAAGAGAAATAGATCGAAAAGGTATAATAAGAAAGAGAAATGGAAAAGTTACATATGTCAAAGCGTAGGATTTCAAAAGAGGGAAATCCAATTTCTAGAGGAATAGATTCCTCTATTGTTAATCCTCCATCACTAGAAGCAAAGTGCAAGAGTTCATTAGAGAACAATCCATCCAACATCTATTCAAGACAACTTGTTTTGGATGACCAAATGATGAAGGATTTGCTTGGAGTTGATTATACAATGGATGAAATTAGAGAAGCAACTGGTGTACAACATTGTGGTGAAGAAGTTCTTGTGTTGCAATCTCTTGTTGGATAGTCAAATGTTCCAGAAACTAGTCAATCCCATGTCCACTCTCCTCCCAGAGTTGATATGTTAGTGATTGAAGGGGAAATAACCGCAACATTTTTAACTCTACAATAGGGAGGTCAAGAGTGTCATAATAGGGGTTCATCATCCCTACCTAGATTGAGCATTATGCGACTTAAAAATCCTAAATGCATTCAGGTCGATGAAAGTGGTCTAGCATCACTTGCAGGTAAGTTACCTAACTGTACTATTCTTTATCACTCTTATAAAATCATTAAAGAATAATTTGAACCAAAATCCGATGCTGATAAATGTCAATTATTTTTAGATTTGTTAAAATCTAGAAGCTTGACTGCTGTTAGGAGAATTTTAGGCATTAAAATAGTCAAAAGTGTAGAAAAAAGTCATCATATTGTTATAAACCTTGTAGATGATTTTCAAAGAATTGGTAAGAAATATTTTTCTAAATACTGCAATGCAGCCACACATGTCTTGTCACAATAAATTGTTCACAAGATTACAAGAAAACATTATTTTCTACAATAAACCTCACACCTCTTGAAATGCAATGTAAAAACCCTTAGAAAGTATTCTCATAGATGAGGTAGCCTTGATGTAGGTGGCCCGATAGATTTTTGGGCCTTTGTTAGGGACCTAACCACTCATGTAGGTAGAATAATATATTTCCATGTAATGAAGGTAAATATTAATAAGGCCTAGCAATAAGGAAGAATAAGTCCAATGTAAGAAGACATAATATAAGCTTATGCTTTTAGAAGGATCTTCCTCTAGATGGTTCTTTTGATAGACATATTTATTATAAATAGGAGTCGAGGGTATGAGAAATTGTGTCTTGGATATTATTGTAATAGAGCTTTGCTCAGCTGGAGGTTGCCCCCTCGAAGAGGCAAGTGAACATTGCTCTCAGTAATCAAAGTGCTCTTTCTGGTGTTATTCTACTATCATTTTGGTATTATTGTGGTGTTGTTCTAGTTATATTGTTGTTCATCTTCCATTTCTAACTATTTATTTATGTTTTGCATACTTTTTATATCTGGAATATTACAAGTGGTATCAGAGCACCTTCCTTGGCAAAAAATTGTGGATTAATTTTTTTTCAGGGTAGAGACGTATTTGTGCGCCTTTAAGCTACAAAGATCTGTCGTTACATGCATAAAACCATGGTTGGGGATTCATACACGTAGGAAATACAAGTGGTACTTCAACGCACATCTGTTGGCCACCCTTGTCACCCCTGTTGGTACCCCTTCGAGTGGTAGCGCATCAAACAACACTTGTATATGGATCAGCCTAGATCTCCTGAATCCCTCCGTAGATAAACAAATCGGTCTCCTGACTACTACAATGCCATTGAGAACAAAAATCAAGAATATACTCTCTAGTACCTGGGTAGTCGGGTAGTACGGCTAAGGGAACGATCTAGCCTCCTTAGTTGGTTCCCTAAGATATTGGGTCGAGTACTACTGTTGGACCCAACATGTGTATCAGAGAGCTATAGCAGAGGGAAAACCCTTGTTTGTAGAACCCTTGAATACCTAACCCTTGGGATGGAGAAAAAAACAGAACAAACAATATCTATTGCAGCAAGTGTGTCTCCTGCATTCGAGTTACAAAATTACTACACATTTCTTCCTGTTAATCATTTGGGCATTTCATCATTGCAGTATTCTTCAAGTCATAGTATAGCGTCGTAGTAGAAACACAAAAAAAAAAAAGTATGGATCCTGTTGGCCCCATTATTTGATACCTATTCCATTGGATTTCTCTCTTCTCCATTATCGAAGTCATACCTATCATTTTTCAGCAATTGTTTTTTTCTTGTGGACCCGACCCCCTTTCAACACCATTACTTGGGATTTACCCCATTGGATTCCACTCGTCACCCTGATCGTTGTGATACAATTCACCCATAACCCATTTTCTGTGTGGTCCCACCCACCCCTTCTCGTGTTCCCTCGTCATCATGGCCCATACTCGTAGCCAAGACTTGGAAGCTCGCTTCACTACTTTGCACTCTAATTTCACATAAACCCAACAAGAAGTGCGACAAATCAGTTCCAATATTGCCACCATCAATCAAAATATGCATTCCTCCATCGCCTCCTCATTCACAGAGCTCAAACAATACATTATTACCCAACGTGAATTTTTTGCTACGATGATCTACGCCAAGTTTCATATCCCTGCAAGTATTCCCTTATCTGACCCACCTTTTCATACCGAAGGTGAAACTTCTTCTCAATCCCATAATTTTCAACCCCATCAATTTCAGCATGACCTATGCCTTCCGTTTGTGAATGTGACCAAATTTGATGGATCGGATCCCACTGGCTGGGTAACTCAAATGGAACATTATTTCTCTTTGTATGGCATTACGAATGAGTTGTCCAAACTTATGTATGGTGTTCTCCATCTAGATCAAGAACGTTGGCAATGATCGGAATGGAGAAAAAATCCCCACCAAGGGTATGTATCTTGGACACACTTTGTGGCAGAGCTTTATGAACACTTTGACACTGACACCAACCATTTATTCTGTTTGACAAAGTTGAAACAATATGGCACCATGGAAGACTTTATATCTTGTTTTGAGAGACTTTATTTTCATACAGAGGGTATGTATGATGATTTTTTCTAAAAATGTTTTAACAATGGCCTCAAGGATGAAATTCATGTTGATGTCCTCATGGCTCAACCTCAGAGTTGGGTGGAATCTACTAAAAGAGCTAAGGAAGCACAACAGGTTGTCTCTTCTCAAAACAAAAAACCCTCCTTTATTCCTCTCACTAAAACTGTAGTTCCCCCTCCTGCTTCTACTCCACTAAAGATCCAGAAATTGACCAGGGCTCAAATGGATGAATGCCAACTCAAAGGCCTTTGTTATAATTGTGATGACAAATATTTTCCCAGACACGAGTGTAAGGAACAAAATCTTTTTATGTCCATCTTGGAGGATGTTTTAGAAGAGGATGTTGAGGCTGCCCTTGTGTCTATGTCACCTGAACCCACTGACATCACCCCTCCCTCAGACCCTCTCAAAGTAGAATTGATCATTTCCCTAAATTCTTTCACTGAATTCTCTACTCCCCAAACCCTCAAGCTAATTGGTTACATCAAGCATAGAAAGGTCATCATTCTTGTTGATAGTGGAAGCACCCATAATTTTATTCATCTCTGCATTACCTAAGAAACTAATTTCTATATCCATGCAGTAATTAATTTCTAAATCATGATTACCAATGGTGGTTCCATGAAATGTGGAGAGCGTTGTGAAAATGTATGTCTCTAAATTGGTGAATACCACCTGAAATATCATGTTTGTTATTGACATGGGAAGTTGTGACATTGTGTTGGGTGCAGAATGGCTAAGGACTTTGGGTCCCATTCTCATGGATTTTAAGGAATTAACCATGAAATTCGACCAGGAGGGCCAAAAATATAAGTTCCAAGGCATCACCTTCGCTTCCTCGGAGATCATTAGTTCCCATCGCATGGAAAATTTTCTCAAGAAAGGCCATTCTGACATTATTTCCCAACTCAATTCCATACAAGCAACTGAGAGTCCACCCTCTATGCCGCAAGACCTCCAATCCATCCTCTCTAAAAATCAAGTGGTTTTTTCCACTCCCCAGGGAATCCCTCCTTCTCGTGGTCTTCATGATCATTCCATTCCCCTTGTCCCAAGAATCATTCCTCCCAATATGCGTCCCTATCGTCACCCCTTTTCCAAAAAAAATGAAATTGAGAAAATGGTTCAAGAACTGCTCAACGTAGGTGTTATCTGCCCTAGCACAATCCCCTACTCTTCTCCTGTGGTCATGGTCCTTAATAAATAAGATTCACAGTGCATGTGTCCTAACTTCCATGCCCTCAACAAACTCACCATTAAAGAAAAATTTTCCATTCTTGTCATTGATGACCTATTGGATGAATTAAGTGGTTCCCAATTCTTTAATAAACTTGATCTTCATTCTAGCTACCACCATATTTGTATGAAAGCGGTAGACATTCCTAAGACAGTCTTTAGAACTCATGAGGGCCACTATGAGTTTTTGGTCATGCTATTTGGCTTGTGTAATGCTCCCTCCACTTTCCAGAGCCTCATGAATCATGTCTTTCGTCGTTTTCTCCATCATTTTGTCTTAGTTTTCTTTGATGATATCCTCATCTACAACAAAAATTGGACCTCCCATCTTGTTGATGTGGATCGAGTTCTCCATATACTCTCTCAACACCAATGTTTCCTCAAAAAATCTAAATGTGCTTTTGGCGCCTTGGAAGTTAAGTACTTAGGTCATCTTGTTGGCAAGGACGACATTAGGGTGGATCCTAAAAAGATTGAAGCTATGCAAGATTGGCCTCACCCAAAGACTCTAAAAAGATTGCGTGGATTTCTAGGTTTAATAGGTTATTATCGCAAGTTTGTTAAGAATTATGGGAAGATTGTGGCACCTCTCACTGCACTCCTTAAAAAGAATTATTTCACTTGGACTCGAGCAGCTGCTTAGGATTTTCAAACCTTGAAGATGGCCATGTGCACCACTCCAGTCCTGGCCCTTATTTATTTCACAAAGACCTTTGTCCTGGAATGTGATGCTTCTGGGAAAGGAATTGGCATTGTCCTTATGCAAGAGGGTCAACCTTTGGCCTTTTCCAGCAAACAATTTTCCGAGGAAAATTTGGGCAAATCAATCTATGAAAATGAAATGTTGGCTATTCTACATGCCGTGGATCTTTGGAGCCCTTATCTATTGGGGAAATGATTCCAAATTAAGATAGATCATCAAATCCTCAAGTATTTTCTGGAACAATGCCTTTCCTCCCCCGAGAAACAAAAATGGGTGACTAAGATCTTTGGATATGATTATGATATCATTTACAAAAAAGGAAAAGATAGTGTGGTTGTTGATGCACTTTCCAAAAAATGTGAATATAAAGAGTCTATTTTTTCTCTCTCTTTCATTGTACTAGATTGGCTCCAAGTTGTTCACCGGGAATGGCTACAAGATCCCAAAAGTTCGCATCTGATACAACAATTGTAGTCCAATTCTCCAGTTTCCCCAGGGTATTCTTGGCTCAATTATGAGCTTCAATACAAAGGCCCTTTGTATTTAAGTAAACGGTCAAAACTTAAATCCATGATACTTTCTGACCTTCATGCTACACCCGACAGCTGGGCATTCCAGGTTTCCCAAAACCTATGACCGGGTCAAACGTTCTTTTTTCTAGGAGGGTATGAAATAGGATGTTTGTAATTTTGTGGTTGAATGTGATGTGTGTCAATGCAACAAGGGTGAAATAGTCAAATATCCTAGCACACTACAACCTCTTCCGATTCCACCTGCTATTTGGAGAGATATCTCTACGGATTTTACTGTAGGCTTACCTAAATCAAATAATAAATCAGTCATCGTGGTGGTAGTTGATCGTATTTCCAAGTATGCTCATTTCTTTCCATCTCTTAAACACCCATTTACAACATCTACGGTGGCTCAACTTTTCATGGATCAGGTCTTCAAGCTTCATGGCATGTTGCATTCTATCGTTTCTGATCGCGACCCAAATTTCACTAGAAATTTTTGGCAAGAACTGTTCAAGATACACGGCACCCAATTTCATCTCAGCATAGCTTATCATCCCTAGACTAATGGTCAAACGGAAGTTGTCAAGAAATTTTTGGAAACATATTTGAGGTGTTTTGCATCGGAAAGGAAGAATCAATGGGCTCAAT
This sequence comes from Picea engelmannii, assembly GCA_009831015.1. Classification (NCBI taxonomy): domain Eukaryota; kingdom Viridiplantae; phylum Streptophyta; class Pinopsida; order Pinales; family Pinaceae; genus Picea; species Picea engelmannii. Next base: position 6,874 of record ML833486.1, read on the forward strand.
GGTTACCACTAGTTGAATGGTGGTACAACACTTCATACCATACAACTATGTGCATAACTCCTTTTGACGTAGTGTATGGAAAAAATACACCTTCTGTTCTCTCATATTTTCCAAGTCTCTTGAAGGTCTAGGTGGTTGACCAAACGCTTACAGTTTGAGAGGCTATTCTTCGTACCCTCAAAGAGAATTTGTTCATGGCCCAAAAACACATGAAGCAACAAGCAGATCAAGGTCGCTCTGAACATCAATTTGCAGAAGGGGATCAATGTTTCTTCGACTGCAACCTTACAAGAAAACTTCCCTCAAGGATGACCATTGTTAGAAACTAGTGCCCAAATTTTATGGTCCTTATATCTTTCTCAAGCATGTGGGACAAGTGACCTATTAGTTAGCTTTTCCCAATCACTCTAAGATCCATCCTATTTTTCATGTTTCCTACTTAAATAAGGTGTTTGGAACTAAGTGCCAAACTCAAACCATCCTTCCTGAGTTGGACGAAGAAGGATCCATTTGGCTACAACCACAAGCAGTTTTGGACCAGTGTGAGCATCAACAACGTCAACAAACCATCAAGGAAGTGTCAGTCCAGTGGAAATATACAACTCCAACAGATGCCACTTCGGAACTAGATACCATTCTGCACTAATTTCCCCATCTCAAGCCTTGAGGACAAGGTTGTTTTTTTAAGGGGGAGAAGATGTTAGGGACCTAACCCTCATGTAGGTAGAATAATATATTTCCATGTAATAAAGGTCAATATTAATAAGGCCTAGCAATAAGGAAGAATAAGTCCAATGTAAGAAGACCTAATAGAAGCTTTTGCTTCTAGAAGGATCTTCTTCTAAATGGTTCTTTTGATAGAAATATTTAGTATAAATAGGAGTTGGGGGGTATGAGAACTTTTGTCTTGGATATTATTATAATAGAGCTCTTCTCAGCTGGAGGTTCCCCCCTTGAAGAGGCAAGTGAACATTGCTCTCAGTAATCAAAGTGCTCTTTCTGGTGTTATTCTGGTATCATTTTTGGTATTATTGTGGTGTTGTTCTAGTTATATCAAGTTGTTCATCTGCCATTTCTAGCTATTTATTTATGTTCTACATATTTTTTTGTATGTGGAATATTACAACATTCACTGGTAGGCTACCTCGTTTTGACATGAAGTTAATTGGAACGGTTAAGGGACTAGTTTAGAATTTTTGGCATGAGAACACAAGTCCTTCTTCTAACCTAAAATATATACTAAAATTGAGAAGGGGATCTAGGGACCGTGAACCTCATATTAAAAAAATTCTTGAAATTACATAGATGGAATTGTATGAAATATTCATAATAGTACATAGTGCACTTAGATTGGGCCAAATATCTTTCCATAAATGCAAGCCTTGGTATGTTCGAATAAACACAATTCATGACACATGTTGTTGTAGATATCACATTGAGTATGGTTATTATTATCACACACACACACGCACATGTTGAGGAAAAGGTATGAAGAACCTTACTCAACCATTTTCAGATCTTGCTAGGCTAAGGAAAGATAGTTGGGAATGTTACCCGAAGTTTATAGCCTTTAATTCAAAACAATCTCTTAATCCACATGTAATAGGTACTAGGGACTAAGGCTGATTTTATATGTTATATGTAACTGTGAAAAAGAAAGAAAGAAAAGATATACATAAGTTTGTACAAGAAAAGAGACAAGAATAAAAGTAATCTCTAAACAATATCATTAAGAAACACATGAGAAACTCAAATCAGAAATACAACTTTTTATATTAACTTCATTCTGAGATACAAATTAGAACTCTCTTTAAAAACCATTGCGATGGTGGGACCAAATTCAAACTTAGAATTCTTTGATGAGAACCATACAAAAAGACTCTGAAAAAAATAGAAAACTGAAGATAAAGATCTGGATCAGCTTTCCATAAAAATGTAGTCACTTGACTCTACAAAATATTCTTTATCAATCATGAAATATAATCCATAAACAAACAAGAACACACAGATTGGAAAAGACAGATCATACACCTTTAGAAACACGTTGTTGAAAGATATGATTCCGTTTTGAATCATGTTGTCTTCAATAATACCCTTTTTTCATCAAGATGGTTAAGCTTTCTAGTAAAATCAGAATGAATGAAGAAAATACTTATCTCGCAAGTATAGAGAAGACCTTATATCAGAAGCTCTCCTTCTGTTCTCTCTCCTCTTTGTCTCTTCAATTGTTTGAGATTTTATTGTTTCTCAATAAGTTATGGTAGTTCAACTACTTTCTTTTGTTAAGATTAATTAGCTTAACAAATTATTTGAGAAAAATAAATAATAATATATATATAGATAAGGTCTATTTAAATAATAACTAAATAGGTGGGACCCCTTGTCACTCCAATTTTCATTATTTTAATAATCATTATTTTAATAATCATCAAAATATGAAGTATAATACCCCAACAATTTAATTCAAAACATATGCCTTGTAACTCCCATCCTCATCTTAATAGTCGAATATTTTAATATCAAAAATAAAACATGACTATATCCAAAAAATAACATTATATCCATGTTGTCCAAAATTTTTGTCTAAATGTGTATTTTCTATCCAAAAAATTTGTCACATCAATAAAAAATTGTTCTCAAAAGAAAATAGCATTAACAACATTAAAAACCATATTTTCTATGAGAGGCGGTTTGCCTCTTTTCACTACTTATCTCTCTTGATATTTCTATTGTTTTTCCTTATGTAGCAGTTTTACGTTGATTGGAACCTTGCAGATGGATTTCGTTGATGATATGGGAGAAATTATCCTTGAGGTGGAGATGGGAGGACAGTTATTCAAAGGAATTTTTAGAAGAGTTAGGGGAATTGGCCATGTTTTTTTCCTTTATCAATCTATGGTTCGATCATAGTAGTTTTAAGCCTTTTTCTTTCATGTGAAGACTGGGTTGTTGATACAATGTCATTAGCTTGGGAATTTGGATCAAATGATGGCGGAGGAGGGGGAAATGGCAACGATACTTTAGTCCACCCATTATGATGTTAAACGGGTTGATGGATGATCTCTTTCCATTCATTATTGGCAGGTGGTTCTGGATGCATAGAAACATGAGGGGGGACACGAATACTAGAGAAATTTTGGTGTGGTTGGAAAGGAGTCCTCGCGGGCCTAGGTTGCATAATTCCTTGGCCAACTAGATTGAAAAACCCATCTTGGAAAATCTCATTTAGTTCTTGTGGGACAACATCAAAATATATTGAGAATTGTGGCCTTCTATGACCTCTTTTCCAATTGTTTATTCTACCTATGTTTACACCTATGTCATTGCTTCCCCTACTAAAGAAACTCATCCTGAAGCAATATTTCAATCAGAATATTAAAAAAATTAACAATCCATTCGCAAATACTCTACCTAAATAAAATCAAGATGTTGGCTCTATCATTCGTAAACAAAAGCATATGAAATCCATCCATTAACACAATTTCTCCAAATCCAATTTATTAATTAATTGTAATTGAACAAGGAATGATAGGGTCATTGGGAATATGAGCGGGTTAATAAAGAATGAAAAATGGTAGCATGGATGGGAATCAACAATGAATATTGTTCAAGCAACGCAAAGTCCTTTTCTTCCAAAAACAATATCTCCATGTCACAATTTCCAACCCAGAATCATTATCCAATCCCTTTTTAATATTTTTTCTTTAAAAATGATATTCAAGATAAAAGTATAGGGGATGGATAAATGTTATTGGGAAGGTGTAGGGTGTATAATGAATGAAAAATAAAATGATGAACGGGAAAAAAAACTATTGTTTTTTTGTTACAAGAAATAACATTTACCAACTTTAAAATCAACATTGCCAATACCTATAAAATCATTTGAATATCCATTGTTTTCCATCCAAAACTTTCACCAAATTTGTTTGTGCGATAGAACTCTTTTAAAATTCACACACAAGATCCACACCTTGGCAACAATCCTTTTAAATCATGCAATATAAAACTCAAGTGAAATTAATATGATTATATAAAAAAAAACTATCATAATTTTCTATAGGAGATTGTTTAAAAAACAATTTAGTTTAGTCATAAGCATACAGAATGTCCCAAATATTGTGATAGGAATATAAACATAGAGTTATCCTCTTTATTTTATATGATATTAACATCACAACTTCCAATAATAGTTGCAAACAAACCAGGATTGAAAACACCCTGCGACTCTCGTGGGCATTTCTTCCATAGAAAATATTTTAAACTCGAAATCGTTCAAACCACCTCATAGATCAATAAAAAACAAGCCATAAATTTGTGGGTGACCTCAATATTTCCAACAATCGGGTTGAATATTTGGACAATACTTTGAAACTAGGTCTATAATATTCATGTGTCCACCTTTTCGGACATGAAAACAAGGTTTGGGATTGAGAAATAGGCATAGGCCTCAAGGCATGGTTGCAAGAAAATCCAAATACTTAATTTCGAGAGTGACTATAAGATTATACACAGAGCTCCATCACCTTTTAAAACAGTCGAAAGGATAACACAAAATGACTGCGAGACTTTGAAAGTGTCAATATGTAGTAAGGATACAACACAATAATCATGAAACGGATTCTAGGTCTAATAATTCAACAAAACTTAGAAAATGGATTTTCTTTTATTCATTCACCTATGTTTTGGAATAAGATAAGAGTCCTGGAGAAAACATATAGGCGTAGAGTTTGAAATGTGGGTTGTGGGAAAAGAAAAACCCAACTATTGTCCTTCAACAAACAACATGATAAAGCACACAGGAAACCCACAACATCCAAGCTATGGTAAAAAAAATAAGACTACACATCCTCCAGGGTGAGGGTGCTACGTAATACAAACAAGACCCAACTGCATATTTTCTTTTATAGAGAAAACCCTTGGAAATAATCATATGAAATGAGCAAAAACAAACACCTTCACCCACAATTACTTATCAACATTCATATCATAATAATATCACCTTCGCTCTAGGCCCATACAACCACACAATTAAAATAGAAAAAAATGTCGAATGATATTTCTAGTTTGAAACATTTTAATGCCAATAGCAAGAAACCCAATTCAAAATGTGAGTTATACAGCCAAAATTCCCACAGTAAATCCATTAAAATCTTTGGAAAACAAACACATTATGCATGCAAACTACAAGATCCAACATAATAATTTTATCTGGAGAAGAGATGAGCATCATGAATGGAGGGATAAGAGCCAACATACATGTGAGAAGAATACCAAAAAGCTTAAGAGAACAACTATTTTTCCGCCAATGACCAAGCACAAATGAGGTGCTTCTAACCAAAGTAGAAAAACGAATGCGAGGAGAAAGTGAAGGTGGTAGCTTCAAGGTAGGGTAAGAACGACGTGCAATAAATGCACGTCACTTCCCTTATTTTCTCATTTAATTCCATCAACCACAAACAAAACTAGAGATGTTCCAGTTTCCAAAAAACTTGTTCCAATCATATCTAAATGCATAGAACATAAAGTGCCATTTCAAAATTCAACATCAAATCGGCCTCTAATAGGAACTCCATAACAATAATAGTCCATTTAAAACTTAGAATCAAAATAATATGTCCCACATTCCTCGTTAGTGGGGTATGATATCCAACATAATAAGTATTTTCCCATGCATGCAAATATATCATGAGTGGTATATTATTGACATTTGAAACAATATATCAAAACTTAACGGTAGCAAGAGTGGGCTAATATGTTTAATACAATAAACATTTCTTTTATTTTGAAATCAAATTGTTGGCCACCTTATCATCCATTAGTTGCACATGTAAATAGGTTAGGATTTCCACTCTTATTCTTCGAAACTATGAATCTTTTTTCAAGGTAATTAGGAACAAAAATAAGAAGATCACTTTCTATCATTGTTTTTCTCAAGGGGTCCCACCTATATAGTATTTTTTAAGATATATATAAGTAATAATTCATTTCAACCTATTTGCAGGAAGGAACTTTATGTTGTGATTTTTTTTAGGCATCAACAAACTGGTGACTCCATGGGGAAATTTGTTCTCAACAGATTTAGAACTTAGAATGTTAGGATCTGCAGACTGGTAGAAGTTTGTGATTGAAAACTTCACAGAAAATAGTTATGCAACATGGGGAAAATGATGGTTTAAGGGAAAAGATAAGATGGGATTTGGGGGAATAACTTATGGAAAGTGAGATGTATGAGGGGAAGTGGTCATTTATTCATAAAAATCAACAAGGTTCATAACTAATGACATTTTTTGTTAACTTCAAGGAGAATGCTTATGATATTCTCTTAAATCTCAAAATTGTGGGAAGAAAAGGGATAGAAGAAACCAGAAAGAAAACAAAACAAACTATACTACAACAATATTGAAAGAAAAAACTATTCCATCAATGTCTCAAAAAGAAGATATTGCAGTAGTTATGTTTATCTTGTTTTTATTAATCAATAATACATACAAAATGACATCATTATGGAAAAGGCTTTATTTTTTATGACTATGTGAAACAAACAACAGAAAATAAAACTCAATAAACCAAAGTGACAAAACAAAAGTAAGTCAAAAATATATACAATAGTCATATTTACACAAAATAGAACCTGTGGTCAAGATGGTTCCACATAATTCTTCAATTGGGAACCGTTGGTACTATGAGAAAACAATCGCCCATCCATGTATTTAAAAAGATATGAATTTTTCCTGAGGATAAAAGAGATTTTGAAAGGACCTAGCCATAAATTTTGGAATTTAGAATGTCTCCCTCTCTCAGCATGGGTTGAATATTGAATATGACAATAAGACTTTTTCATCAATTTTAAATTCAATAGTCTTTGCTCTTTTGTTAAAATACTTCTTCATTGTTTGTTGCCTCCCTTTTAGATTTTCCAAGGAAAAATTTATTTGTTCTTCCAGGTCTATCAGTGTATTTATCCTTTGATAAACGCCAGAAGAATTTAATTCTTTAGTCTGTAGAATCAACCGTAAGGAAGAATTCTCTAGCTAAATAGGAAGAATATCCTCTTGGTCGTATATGAGATGAAAGGGAGTAAATCATGTACTTACTTTGGTGGTTGTACAGTCTTCCCAAAGAGCATAAATCGTAAGTGTGTTCCACTGGCTAGGTTTGTCTTCTATCATTCTCTTTATAATCCTGACCAAATTTTTATTAGTATACTCTTCTTGTCTGTTTCCCTGAGGGTAATAAGTAGATGAAGTGAAATTATTTACACCTAATTTAGCTAGAAATTGGGTCAAATTTTCATAACTAAAGGTTGGACCATTATCTGTAATGATTTCTAATGGAAGGTCAAATATGGAAAATATATTAGACTCCAGAAAATAAATAACTTGTTCATCTTGCATGTGTCTAAGAGGGATAACCTCAATACACTTAGTAAAGTAATCAATGGATGTCAAAATAAAGATATTCCCTGCAAAGTATGAAGGATTTATTGTACCAATAAAGTCTAGACCCCACATAGAAAAAGGGAAGTCCAGAAGGGTAGGTTGTAGAGGCATGGAAAAAATATGTTCTTTACCAGTGAATTTTTGGAATTTATCACAGGACCTTGCAAATTTATAAGAATCACGAAAGGTCAAAGGCCAGTAATAACCATTTCTTATGATCTTAAAAGAAGTGGATTTAGCATAAAAATGGCCACCAATATGGATGACAAATGTTGATGATCCATGTACTTTGTGTAATAACTTATGTGCTTCTTCATCATTTACACATTGTAGAAAAAAACCATCAACAGATCTTCTATACAAGGAGTCCCCTAAAATGGTATACTTAGAAGCTTCAAGGTGAAGTATCCTTCTTTGATGAGGATCTAGATCATCTCGGCACATTTGAAACTACAAATAATACACCATATTTTTATACCAAGGATGCTCATATATAGAGAGATTTTGATTTTCAATATAAAATAGCAATGAAAGAGAGTTATCTTGATCGTCTAGTTCTTCACTTGTCTCAACATGCTGAGCTAAGTGAAGGGATAGGTCTCGTCCCTTTATTGTATTTGAAGTCATGATTGTCAAATCATGCTCCTGAATTTTTGCAATCCAATGTGCAAGTTTTCCTGAAATATAAGTTCATGAAAGTAGAAACTTGACAACAAGGAAAGGGACTTTTACCTGCGTATGTTTGTCCAAAATAAAATGGAAAATTTTTTCTATAGATTTGACAAGACATAAAACATGTTTCTCAATATAAGAATATTTGACCTCGTCGTCTGATAGAATTTGACTCATGTAAGCTACAGGTTTTTCATTTTTCTAGTCATCACATTGCAAGAGGATAGAAAAAAATGCTTCCTCAGTGGCACTGGTATATACTATAAAATCTTTCTCAAAAATCAGTTTCACCAAAACTAGCATAGAACTGATCTCCTTATTAATCCTAAGGAAATCATTCTTGAAATCATATTTCAAATAAAAATAATGATCCTTCTTCAAAAGGTTATGGATTGGTTTAACCATGACAGCAAAACCAGGAACAAATCTACGAACAAAACTAATAATTCCCATGAAAGCTTGAACTTCTTTCTTGGAGGTGTGGGTAGGGAGGTTTAGAATGGAAATTATCCTCTCAGGATCTATACTTATCCTTGAATCAGAAACAGTGTGACTAAGAATCTTTCCCTTCGTGACACCAAAAATAGACTTGGAAGGGTTCAAAGAAACGTCAAATTTTCTGCAACGCATGAGATATTTTCTAAGATGACCGAAATGATCGAATCGGTTTTTATAATAAATAGTTAAAGACTCAAATCATCAAGATAAACTTGGATAATCTTATTGATTAGATTGTCAAAAGATATCTTCATATCTCTTTGAAAGGTGACACCTACATTAGATAAACCAAGTAGCATGCATTCATAATCAAATGTGCCCCAGCATGTGGTAAATGTGGTTTTATATCTATCAATCCTTTTTACCTTGATTTGATTATATCCAGAAAAATCATCAAGTAAGGACATCATTTGAGACCCTGCAACCTGTTATAAAATCAACTCTATATTAGGAAGAGAAAACTGGTCTTTGATACTTGCCCAGTTTAATGCATGGAAATCGACATATAATCTAATCTGACCGGTAGTTTTCTGAACAGGGACCAGATTTGAAACCCATTCAGAATACTTCATTGGAAAGATTATATTAGCTTTCAACAAATTTTCCAATTCTTTCCTAATAGTGGATTCAAGCGCAAGATTAATAGGTATTTTCCTTTGCCTAACTGGTTTTACCCCTTCCTTGATAGGAATGGCATGTTTTATGAGAGCAGGATCAAAACCATGAATATCCTCATATGACCAAGAAAAAACATCTTGAAACTCACGAAGTAATTATGTGAATTTCACTTTCTCTTCATTAGAACATTGGGCACCTAATTTAATGATCTTTGGAGATTCGTGTGTCCCAATATTCAAGGAAATGGTATCACCAACTTTCTTTTTCAACTCCTACTCTTTATGTATTTCTTTTGTTCCTACATCATTTGAAGAAAATGAACTTTTGAGAGGAGTCAAGCCTTTAGTAAATTTTTCATCTTCAACAGAGATGATTTCTTTGGGATTAAATGATTCATTTTGTATGAAAGCGCAAATCCCTTCATCACTAGGGAAAACTTTCCATGATTCTACGTTTCCAAGGAGGTGAGGATGGTATAGATATTGGAACGTATAATCAAGTCTTTGAGGAAAAATTTGTTGAGTAGGGGAAGCCACAAAAACAACTAATATATCATCCATTAAATTAAGTTCCCTTTTAACATGAGTGATGTTAAATGATAATAGATTTGAAATCAACATCCAAACATATTGGGTATAACTCTTAAGTAACTTATTTTTTGGTACATAAATATTCCACAAAAGGTTCACAACAAGTTCAGAAACACCAAATACTGTAAGGTGGCCACAACCAAGGCTATGTGCATTTTCAATTCCCAACAATAAGGCCTCAAACTCAACAAGATTGTTTGTACAAGAAAATGTTGTTGTATTCCCTTAACTAATTAGTTGGACTCTTGAGCTATCCATAAGTGTAATTAAACCAATACACCAATTCTTCCCAAGTTGAAAGGATTTTGGGCAGGAGATCAAAAAATATGTTGGATCTTTCCCTTCAAGAGAATTGACAAATAAACACATACAAGTATAATTTTTCGTTAGCCCCTATGTTATGAAAATAATTAGAAAATGATACCTGGTGTTCTCTTGTGGTAACAATACCATTTCCCGAGAACCTAGGTAAATGATCTTTGAATTTTGGTAATGGTTCGATGGCTGGTACGCGATTCAAGGGAGAAGACATGTGCCAGGGGGTGGTTGTAGCATATTCCTCAAATTGGAAAATCCCATATTTCTTAATGAACTTGGAAGGATTGGTAGTGGATTGAATAGGGATTTTATGACTATAGATACTACCGATCACAGATGAAGTAGAAGGTTGTGAGGAGGAGGAACCTCCAGTGCCACTACCACGACTCGAGGACGTCATATTGAAGGTGAAAGGTATGGGTGATGAAGATGAACTAGAAGAATCAGATAGGGTTCTCCTAAGAGCACTTTGTTGTGTTCGTAAATAAATTTTCTCCTCTCTATTTCATAAATAGGAGTAACTTTAGTGAACAATCCTCTTGTTCTTCAATAAATACGAGAATTAGAGGACATGCAACAAAAATGATTAAACAGGTAAAAGGAAAGGTTATTTTTTTATTTTTGGGTTGCCTTTTCCTAGATTCCCAATGTTTACAAATATTTATGTCCCTTTCAATTACTTCCCAATAGAATTCAAGTTCGGCACGAGTACTAACAGTTTCTAAAATAGTGTTGAATAAATTCAATGTAATGTTGGTTTGGTCATCAAGACCGTTTCCAATATTGGGTTGTGTTGCAACAGGTACTGTCATGGAAAAAAGTAGTCAAAAAGTAATAAAAAAAACAAAAAACAAAATATAATCGTGATACAATCAACTAGAGAGATATAAAATATCTCCCTAGTATGGTGTCCAAACAAATGTTGAGGAAACGATATGAAGAACCTTACTCAAGCATTTCCATATCTTGCTAGGCTAAGGCAAGATATTTAGGAATTTTCCTCGGATTTTATATCCTTTAATTCAAAATATTCTCTTAATACACAGGTAATATGTACTAGGGACTAAGGATGATTTTATATGTTATATGTAATTGTGAAAATGAAAGAAAGCAAAGATATACATAAGTGTGTACAAGGAAAGAGACGAGAATAAAAGTAAAATCTAAACAATATTATTAAGATACCCATGTGAAACTAAAATTAGAAATCTGATTTTTACATTGACTTCATTTTGAGATACAAAGAAAAACTCTCTTTACAAACCCCTGCGAGGGTGGGACCAAAATCAAACTTAGAAGTCTCCAATGAGCACCATACAAAAAAACTCTGATAAAAAAATAAAATAGAAGCTAACGATATGGATCAACTTGCCATAAAAATGTTGTCACTTGACTCTCCAAAATATTCTTTATCGATCATGAAATCTAATCCATAAAAAAACAAGAACAAAGAGACTACCAAAGATAAATCATACACTTTTAGAAACAAGTTGTTAAAAGATATGATTCAATTTTGAATCCTGTTGCCTTCAATAAGACCATGTTTTCATCAAGATGGTTAAGATTTCTAGTAACCTCATAATGAATGAAGAAAATAATCATCTCACAAGTATAGTGCAGACCCTATATCAGAATTTCTCCTTTTGTTCTCTGTCCCCTTGGTCTCTTCAATTGATTGAGCTTTTATTCTTTCTCAATAAGTTATTGCAGTTCAAATATTTTTCTTTTGTTAAGCTTGATTAGCTTAACTAATTAGTCGAGACAAATAAATAATAATATATATAAATAATGGTTTATTTAAATAATAACTAAATAGGTGGGACCCCTTGTCACTCCAATTTTCATTTATTTAATAATCCTCAAAACATGAATTATAATACCCCAAAACTTTAATTCAAACATCCTCCTTGTAACTCCCATCCTCATATGAATAGTCAATATTTTAATATAAAAAATAAAACATGACTATATCCAAAACTAACATTATATCCATGTAGTCCAAAAATTATGTCTAAATGTGTATTTGTTTTCCAAAAAATCTTCCATATCAATAAAAAAAAGATCTCAAAAGAAAAAAGTGTTAACAACATTAAAAACCATTTATTCTATGAGAGGTAGTTTTCCTCTTTTCACTATTGCTCTCTTTTGATATTTATATTGTTTTTCCTTTCATAGAAGATTTAGACCGATTGGAACCTTGAGGATGGATTTCACTGACGAAATGGGAGCAATTATCCTTTAGGTGGAGATGGGAGGACACTGATTCAGAGGAATTTTTAGAAGAGTTAGGGGAATTGGCCACTTTTTTCCCTTTATCAATATCTGGTTCGGGTATAGTAGTTTTAATCATTTTTCTTGCATGTGAAGACGGGGTTGGTGAAGCAATGTGATCATCTTGGGAATTTGTATTAAATGGTGGTGGAGGAGGGGGAAATGGAAATGATACTGTAGGCCACCTATTATGATGTGTAGCAGGTTGATGGATGATCTCTTGCCAACCATCATTGGCAGGTTGTTCTGGCTGCATAGAAACATGAAGGGGGGCACAGATACCAGAGAAATTTTGGTGTGGATAGAAAGGAGGCCTCTCAGGCCTAGGCTGCAGAATTCCTTGGCCAACAAGATTGAAAAACCCATCTTGGAAAATCTTATTTAGTTCTTGTGGGTAAGCATCAAAATGTATCGAGAATTGTGGCCTTCTATGGCCTCTTTGCCAATTTTTTCCTCTACCTATATTTACACCTCTGTCATTGCTTCCCCTGCTAAAGAAACTCATCATGAAGCAATATTTTAATCAGAATATGAAAAATTTTAACAATCCGTTTGCTAATACTCTACCTAAATAAAATCAATATGTTGGCTCTATCATTCACAAATAGAAGCATATGTAATCCATCCATTAACACAATTTCACTAAATCCAATTTAATAATTAACCGCAATTGAATAGGGAATGATAGGGTCATTGGGAATATGAGAGGGTTTATAATGAATGAAAAATGGTAGCATGGACGAGAATCAACAATGAATATTGTTCAAGCAACACAAAGTCCTTTTCTTCCAAAAACAATATCTCCATGTCACAATTTCCAACCCAGAATCATTATCCAATCCTTTTTTAATATTTTTTCTTTAAAAATGATATTCAAGATAATAGAACAGGGGATGGATAAATGCTATCAGGAAGGTGGCGGGCATATAATGAATGCAAAATGAAACGATGAATGGGAAAAAAATGATTATTGTTCTATTACAAGAAATAACATTTATCAATTTTAAAATCAACATTTCCAATATCTATAAAATCATTTGAATATCCATTTTTTTCCATCCAAAACATTCACCAATTTTTTTTGTGTGATAACACTCTTTTAAACTTCACACACAGGATCCAAAACTTGGCAACAATCCTTTTAAATCGTGCAATATAAAACTCAAGTGAAATTAATATGATTATAGAAAAAAAAACTATCATAACTTTCTGTAGGAGATTGTTTACAAAACAATTTAACTCAATCATAATCATACATAATGTCCCAAACATCGTGAGAGGAAGAGAAACATAGAGCTATCCTCTTTCTGTTATATAATATTCACATCACAACTTTCAATAACAGTTGCAAATAAACCAGGATTGAAAACCCCATGCGACTCTGGTGGGCATTGCTTCCATAGGAGTTATTTTAAACTCAAAATCATTCAAACCAACTCATATATCAATAAGAATCAAGCGATATATTTGTGGGAGACCTCAATCTTTCCAACCTTCGGGTCGAACATTTAGACTAAACTTTGAAACTAGGTCTATAATATTCATGCGTCCACATTTTCGGACAAGAAATCAAGTTTTGGGACTAACAAATAGGCACAGGACTCAAGGCATTGG
>ML833486.1:20993-60860 GCA_009831015.1 Picea engelmannii
AGTTTTTTAACACAACTTAATATTTCCATAGGCCTTTAAATTTTTCTAGCAAACCTTCATCAAGATCTAAAAAAACAGTTCATTGATAGAACTAATTTTCAAGGACAGGGAGACATCATTGAGTTTCTTTCTTAAAGAGAAGGTACATTGTAAAGAGACTTTTTAAAGATATTCGTGAATACTTTCAAGTGCATATTGAAACCAAGGAATCGACTTTTAGACAAAATGAAACCTTTAACTAGCCTACAATTTCAAAGAAGGATAGCAATAGATGTTCCAACAGCCTTTGACAACCATTTTCGAGATGAAGCATTCTGTTTCTCTTTGTCTGAGCTATACAGTAGTACATGGATGTTTAAATCAAAAGGACTAATGAACTAAAATGAAAACAAAACAAAACAACAACAAAAAATTGGAAAGCAAAGAAACCCAAACAAAAAAATATGTACATAAGGTGTATCAGAGAGTCGTCAGGTAAAATACCTTTTGAGAGGTTGGCCATTCACCGGAAAGGTGTCTGGCTGTCCCTCTAAATTCTGGAGGTGGAAAGAACTGGGACCTAGTTTTTCAGCAATTAAAAATGGTCCCAACCATAGGTTTTGAAACTTAGTATGCTCTCCTTTCCCCTCATGAGGTTTGTCCCATTTAAGGACAAGATCACCTACCTCAAAATTTATGTCTGAGGCAGAATTGGAATCAAACCAGTTTTTGACAATGAGTTGATGTTGATCCAATTTTCATTTTGCTTGAGCCCTTACTTCTTCTAACTTTAGCAAAGCGTTAATCCGAATTTCCAAGGGAGGACAGTCTTCTTCTTGCACTTTTTGCGATAACTGTAGAGATGGGAGAAGGACATGCGGTGGAAGAATCGCTTCTCTGTCGTAAACGAGAAAAAAGGGGGAATTACCAACAATAGTTTTAGGAGTTACCCTATTATCCCAGATTGCATTAAATAGTGCATTATGCCAGTTTTTGTAGTTTTTGGAGACCGTTCTCTTGATGATCTTGATCAGGTTTTTATTAGTTGATTCCGACAAACCATTGCCTTGGGGGTAATAGCTGGCAGAGTATTTTAATTTTATTCCTTTTTCTAAAGCAAAATCACTCATTTTGAGAGATGAAAAGTAGGAAGCATTATCAAATACTAGGCATTCAGGAATACTGAAACGAGTGATAATATTTGAATTCAGGAAGGATATTACCTGGCTGGTGTTTACAACTTTTAAAGGTGCATCCTCAGACCATATGGTGAAATAATCTGTGGCTGTTATGATGTATTTATGTTACTGCGAGGATGTAGGGTTGATTGGGCCTATAATATCGAGGCCCCATTGCTGAAAAGGGGAGTCTAGCGAAACTGGTTGCAGCAGGAATGCTGGCTTCTGTACTCATCCATATGCCTTTTGACAGATTACACACTTGCGGCATAAGGCATGGGCATCTTTGAAAAGAGTAGGCCACTAATAACCCACTCTTAGTACTTTTTGGGTAGTGGTGTCTCCACCGAAATTCCCACCAGCTTCCCCTGCATGTAATTCCAATAAGATTTTTTCTGCTTCATCTTTTTCAAGACAGCGCAAAAGTATTCCATCGAAATTTTGGTGAAACAAAACACCGTTTACCAGCTGAAAAGAAGCATATTTTAATCTCAGTGATCTCCTCTTTTTTGGATCAAGGTGTCGGAGAGATGATCTGTGTATTAGATAAAACTTGATGTCATCATACCAAGGACTAGTAAGGTTTTGTGCACAACCGATTTGATTTTGATTGTGCTGGTCCTGAAGTGACATATCAGTTTCATTCTGCTATTCTATAGCTAAATCAACAACCAATTTACACAAACCTTGGCCTCTAACAATTTGTGCTGGGGTAATTTCTATGTGATATTCTTGTAAGGATGTGACCCAGTTTGCCCTTTTTTCACCCAGTTCTTTCTGTACTAACAAATTTCTGACAACAGGGTAAGGGACAATGATTTTCATCCTAGATTTCAGTAGATAAGATCGAAAGTGTTTTACTACTTTAAAAACAACATAAGCCTACTGATCTACTGCTGGGTAATTAAGTTCTTCTCCCTTAAAGGCCGAGATCATAACGGCAATTGGGACTTCATTGTTTTCAACATTCTTTTAGGTTAGGACGACAACATAGGACTGATCAGAGGCAAACGTGTAGAGAGTGAAATCTCGTGAAAAATCGGGTTCATTAGAGAATGAGCATCTACTATAGCCTTTTTTATTGAGATAAAAGCTTGACTTTCTAGAGGTCCCCAATGGTACTGTACATCCTTTTTTATTAAATTTTGTAATGGTCTGACCATTTCTGAAAATTTGGGGATGAACCTTCTAACAAAGTTTATCTAACCTAAGAAAGATTGCATGGACTTTTTGGAAGAGGGAGGGGGCAGTTTTGAAATGACTTGGGTCCTTTCAGGGTCAATAATCACCCCTTCATTTGATACAATGAATTTGATGAGCTTACCTTGTTCTACTGCAAAGACAGATTTTTTAGGATTTAAAGAAATATCGTACTTACGACATCGTTGTAGAACAGATCTTAGATGAGCTAGATGATCTCCTTTATTATTTGAGAAGACAGCGACATGATCTAGATAAACTACTACAGATTGATTGATTAAGCCGCGAAAAGTGATATCCATAGCTCTCTGAAAGGTGGCACCAACATTTATGAGCCCGAAGGGCATTTTCCTATAAGCTTAGGTACACCATGGAGTACAAAAAGTGGTTTTGAGCTTGTCTAGGGGAGACATAAGGACTTGGTTATACCCTGAAAAACCATCCAGTAGTGATAATATTTCAGAACCAGATACTTGTTGAAGGATCTATTCCATGGGAGGAACAGGGTAGTTGTCTTTATCAGACGCTCGATTTAAATTTCAAAAATCGACACATAGTCGGATTTCACCACTCTTCTTCCTTACAGGGACAAGATTAGAGACCCACTATGTATGTCTTACCAGGAAGATTATTTTAGCATTTAAGAGTTTTTTTAATTATTTCTTGACTGTTGGTTCAATTTTTGGGTGCATCTTTCTTAACTTTTGTTGAAAAGGTTGGGTTTGGGGTTTCATGGGAATAATGTGTTGTATGATGTTAGGATCAAATGTCTTTAGATCATCGTATGTCCAAGCAAAGACATTTTTAAATTCCTTAAAAACAATTTAATAAATGCTGTCTTTTCTTGCTCAGAACATCCCAACCCCAAATTGGTGCACTGTGGGTTATCTTTAGTTCCTAAATTTACTTTTTCATGTGTCAAGGAAGAACTATTCATTTTACAATTCACTGATTTTCTGAATTTATCATGAAGATCATAAAAATTTTCTAATCTAACCATAGATTTTGGGATAGAATTTACCATATCTGATGCGGACTCCAGGAATCTTGGATTTGGTATTACCGTAAAATTGCGAAGCTCTTCATCTTGGGTACCTTCGTCGATAACTGCTCCATAGAAAGTCTCTTCCATATGCAGAAAACTGATGATCTGTTGATCGTCATCGAAGACTCTCCAATTTGTGATGTTTTCCGGGACGGATGGTCTGAATAACAACTCGGCGAAAAACACATTCAGAGAAAGGATTTTTGCAGGAAAAAGTTTTGAGGCAACATTAGCTAACAAATCAACCTCAGAATTATTCAATCTCAGAATAAAATTAATGTTAAACGCAACAAATTTGTTCATCAAATTCCATACCTCAGTTTGATAGATTTTCAGGTGTGGAGATAAATAGTGAATAGAGTTTTTTACCTCTCTAACCACAATTTCTGAATCACCAAAGACTGTCAAATTCTGAATCCTCAAATCTAGTAATTTTTTGAGACCTTACAGGAGTGCCTCGTATTCATCCGTATTGTTTGTGAATTCAAATTCTAAGCGGGAGGCAATCAAAGTTTTATTACCTACTAGATCAATGAGCACACACCTTGCACCAACTCCTTCCTTAGATTTAGATCCATCGAAGTAAGGAGACCAGATTTGATTTTTGTCAGGTGCATGTGACCACTGAGAGAGGGTTGTTGACTGTGTGCATGTCATATTTTTAGACTGTTGTTCTAGGTCAGTAGTGGTAGAAGTTTTAGCCATGAAATTGCCAAAAAAAGTGTCCATCCCCTGTATTTCAGGTGAATTGGTGGAAGCAGTGAATGGTTTATTAGGATCATTTAAATCGGTTACCGTGAACTTAAGATAGCGTTCATGATTGACCTTGATTCTGTTAGGATTCCCATTCTTGGGCAACCACAAGTGAGACCAATCTGTCGCAAAATAACCATGTAGTTGTTCAGACCAATCTCTACATAAAAACAAGCCATATACTTCAGGGATATCAACGACAATAATATCAATAACTTGATGGACTTTATGATTAGATGATAATCTAATAAGCACATTTTTTAATTCACCTATTACTTTAACACTAGTTCAATCAAGATGAATAATTTCCAGGCTAGAAGGTTGAACTTCGGCATTAATTTTTTGGCAGACAAACCAAGGCATTATGTTTGATGATGCACTTGAATCTACCATACAGTTATGTACATTCCTATTGAAAATTTTAAAAGTCAACAAAAGGGGTCGGACATTTCTGTGAGTATTAACAATAGAAGTTTGTTGTTTTTTAGTCGCAGCCCCTAAAACTAGTTTATCTACATTTGTTACACTTTTTACAACAAGGTCTCTTTTATTATAAGACTCTAGTGTCGTTTTAACGAAGACCTTTTGAGGTGTTTTGGGGCTGTTTTTAGCAACTTTGTTGCTGTTCAGATTGTTGTTTTTGTTGTTTTCTGCAATATTCTACAACATCTTTTGCAGAAGAAAAGGGAATTTCAATAATTCGTAAATAGAAATATTAGCTCTAAATTTTTTGAGATCCTCAATCAAATCATACTCTAAACTTGGAGTTGGTGAATTCTGTTTAGTTTCAATTGATTTAGATTTTTTTGAGGTGCATTAGTTCTGATTTCAGGAGAAGATTTATTTGTTGTGTTGCTCGTAGTATTGTAAGGATGCACTGTTTTGAAATTAGCTTGAAAAATGCTATCCAAAAAATGCCCGAAAATGTTGGGAGAGGATTCGTCTTCTTCCACTATCTCTTGTTTAGCCACGTCTTCAGGAATCTCGAGAGGAATCAAGTTATCATGTGCCTCTAGAATCATTTGAATAGAAAACTGTAAGCTTTCTAAATTTAGGCCTTCAAAATTTTAGTTAGTCTTGTTTGTGGGAAAAGGCTTTCTAAAAGGGGGTTTGTAAGGCCCTTTGCTTGAAGAATCTTCTTCAGCCGATCTTCTCAAATCGATAACCTGATTAGACAACTTTTGAATGACCTTCTGTAAACTCTCTAGGTCTGAACCATCTGATTGAGTTTTGGTTGGGGGAGGTCTAGGAAGAATTTTGATTTTCTTCTTGGAGGATGAAGCAGTCTCTGCCTCATTACAGATATTATCTTTTAGGTTGAGAATATCTTTCTCGATTTGACTTGCCTCTTCGAAGGATTCTAACAATGTGACTTTCTTGGACCTTTTTACCCAAATGGTTATGTTTTGGTGTAAGTATTTCGTGTAGTATGTGATGATAAGATTTTTAGCAGGCATTGAGTCCGTGGGGATTCGATTCTTTAATGCTAGGAACCTTTGATTAAAGTCTTTTATCTTTTCTTTGGGGTTCATCTTTAAAGTAGAGAGTTCCATGAATAGAACTTCAAGGGATTTGTCTTCTCCAAATTTCTCAAGGAAACAAAATTCAAATCTATCCCAAAACACAATGGTGTGGGGTTGTTGGGAAAAGTACCAGGTAGAAGCATTACCTTCAAAGGTGTACGGAAAAAGTCTACATACTACGTCCTAGTGTTCAACACTATGGAGCCTAATGGCTAGCATGAATTTTTTAATATGATCCTCAACAATCTGCTTGGAATCTGGGTCAAATTTAGGGAGCCATTTCTCTGGATGTTTAGGTAAAGGATGTTGGGGCCTAGGTATGGCCACTGCATCTTGATCGAGCCAAGGTCTTGCGGGATTTCTCGGATTGGCCATAGGTGTGGGTGGTGTTGAAGGCTGAGATGAAGAACTACCTTCGTTTGATGATTCTTCTCCAAAAGAAGGAGATGAAGGGGGTGGTGATGGTGGAATACCATATCCTCCTGCTGTAGGAGTGAGAATGTGATCAGGATCTGTAGGGTTTAGGGTAAGATCAATACCTTCAAGTTACTCCCTGATATTAGAGAAGTCTAATGGTTGGTTCAAAGACCGACCTGGTTGTCTGATATGGGCCAAGGCCTCGTGCGCCCTTATGAGGGATTGATGAACAATTTCTTGTACGTCGGCCCCTGGGGAGTTTGGAGTTATTGGTTCAATGGTGATCCGTGGATTGTCATTTGATGTGGTTGTTGTTGGAGGGACAATGTTGTCATCATAATGAATTCTTGTTACTATAGGTGAGCAGGTAGGTGGGGGAGGAGTCTTGCAACCTCCATGTGCCATTAATAGTATTTAGGCCCTCCTTCTAGTGCCATTTGTTGACGGGCGAAATTGATCGCTCGTCAATTGGAAGAGTGAATCTAGTCCGGGGTTATCTAATTAACCCAAGCCGTTTGGATTGACTCACTTTGACGGGTTTAATGGCTCTGTTCGCCAATCTAAAGTCCTAAGGGAAGCAGAAAATAACTAAAAGAAATGCAATAAATTACTAAATAATAATCACTGAAATATATATATATATATATATATATATATATATATATACAGTTTATCTAAATAATATTTATATAGTAGTTCTATTTACCATATATACAATATGTATAAATCACGAGTTTTAATCTGAACTCATAAAAATCGAATGTAAAACGTTTCTTTTAATGACAGTAATAAAGAAAGTGAAAATACTATTTGTTTTTGGTTTGTTTTCTTGTTTGTATGCATTCATAAAATCAAATATTAAACTACTTAATTAAACAGAAAGATATAGGTAGTGAAAATGATACTATATATAAAAAATTCTATAATAAGCAAGCAAATGAAATAAATGAACAGAATAACCTATTAATCATTTGAAGAGTATGCGTCCAACTGTTTGTGTAAATCGTGCATCAGTCCATCCACGAGCTAAATCTGTTGTGCATCTTCACACTGTTTGGTACAAAAGCTAAACTTTGCATTGACTGGTGTATTCAAGTGATAAAACAACAAGACGCAAAATAATTACAGTGATATAATAGATCACAAGCGATAACACATGAGATAAATCCTACAGTTATAGCTTGCATTTAACCAATCGGCATATTTAAGGTAAACCTCATAACATGAATTGAAATATCATTCAATTGTTTTGATAAAACTGAAGCATAAAATCATGAACCATGAAGAAAAACTATCTTGACAACCAAAACAATCTGCAAAGACGAAATCTATCTTCAGTCATTCAATTACCAAGATAAACAAACTATAGATCATAACAACATTCATAGATGACTAAAGCATAAAGTAAATATTTGTTATGTCTAAATTTGAGTATAAACTGTTCACAATAAGCCTCAGGCCAAGATGCCTTTGATTACAAAAATGATGGGTTTATAAAGGCCTTAGGAAAGATAATTGTTTCTGTTTCGGAGATCAAATATTTATTTCAAAAATAAAGGGGGATGCAACCACCCTGATCCTACTAAATCCTCCAAAACCAATAATAGTTCATTTCTATTCATACAAAATGCATCAAAGATATGACTGTAAGGTCTCAAGGATGCCTCAGATCAATTTGTAATCATGGATTGCTGAATATCCTGAAAGATAAGGAAAATATAAAGATTTTAGATACATTTTCAACCACTACTTCACACAATTCAAATTAACATAACTGGTTACAGAATCTTGCGATTCTGTAGCTAGTTATTATAGTAAATGAAATCCAATTTATTGTAAAATAAAGCAATCTAATTTTTACAATATAATCCTATTTTAAGATGAAAAAATCATACCTCCAACTATGAAATAAAATCATATCAGGCAACCTTGGAATTCACAATGGCTGTTGCAGCCTCCACGTTTTTAAATACTACATTGCCTGTTGTCTTTATGCGTTCTTCTTTGCCTTGAATAATAGATTCAAGTCTATGGTTTTCGCTTGTTAAAACATCGATTTGATCCTTTAAAGCCCTAACCCGTGACTATAGGATAGGGATATCAATATAATATCTATCAATCCAGGATAGACAGACTTCACAATTTGAATGTGCAACGGTTGCATGGGAACAAACTTGGTTGTGAATCAAAGCACCTTCCATAATGACAGTGGATTCATTAACCAATTTGACACCAGGAAACTCTGGATTATTTTTAAGACAGGGAGGTAAATTGTCAAAAAAATTGTAGGGTCGATCAAGGTGTGGCTCGAATGATTGAAAGTCTTCTACAATGAGGAACCTCTTGATTTCAGAGTCCGAACTTTTGTGGACTTCGATCATACTGATTGAATTCGGATGAGAATTTGACTTGTTACAAAGTCTCCTAGAAATTAGCCTGCCAACTCTTTTGTTTTTAAAATTTATATCAATATTTATCTTAGATCTCTTTCCTGTAGGTTTCTTTAAATTTTTAACACAGTCATTTAGATGTATAATCTGCTGATAGGCCTGTTCAATGACCTTTGGATCGATCAAGGGTTCGTTGTTAGGGGGAAAGACACAGGTTTGGGGAAGTGAGAGAGACATCGTCGGGTGGACAAGGGTCTCCTCAACCACGAGTTTATCTACCTCCTCCATATCAGAGTTACCATAGCCATTTTGGGTTATGAATGAATCCTAGTTGTCATTCTGTAACTCTAATTGATGCATGAGTAGGATTTTAATTAGGTTGTGATGGAAAAGGCTAGAGTCTGACCACTATTTTTTATATCTTTTATCCATTTTATAAAGACTCCTCGGTAAGTAATACGACATATTCAAAGGGAAACGCATAAAAACCATAAGCAGACACAAATGTTACAAAAAAAAATCCCAAAACGTCCTTCAGAGGTAACAAATTTCTTTACCACAACGAGCAAATCGTGCCATCGATATTTTAGGAAGGAAATGGGCATACCTTTATCACACCCTTTTATTTTCCAAGATGTAAACAACAGGATCCAAGGAACTTCTTCCACTTTTGAATTTTTAAACCACCTTTGACCGCTTGCTGGTAGCCCTATATCTTGACTGAGGAAATCCTCAGTAAGCTCCAGTTTCACATCACCAACCTTCACTCTACAACCATCAAAGGAGAAAGCGAATTCTTGGGCAACCTGTGAATTGAAACCTTGAAACTTCCTAATTTAAATGGGCTAGCCACTTCTCTCCAAATCTTCTCTGGCATCGTCATATAAGAGAAAAGTTTGAATGTTGTTTGGTTCAACTCTCACAACAGGAGCCATGATGGATGAAAGGGTAACGAATCATACACAACACACAGAGAGGGTTTGCAAAGACAGTCCAAAGCCATAACCTGAGCCCATGACATTCCAACAGTGAATGGTATATGAACATAAACTCATAATGATTAGATGGGTGTTTATTGAAACGCATGCGAAGAGGGTTTGAAAAGCCCAAGGGAAGTCTCAGGAATGATGTCTGCCTGCAAATCATAATGCCACCTTTGCATCTAGTAAGAGTCTAGGGCCAAAACATTAAAATGAAAAATGAGTGCGCGCATCGTGTGTTCTATCAAAAGGTTTGGGTGAGTCGAAAATCCAAGACTTAGCAAAATAAATGTAAAGCCAAGAACCAAACAAAACCATACCAAAAATCAAATTGTGGGGGTCCTTTGATTCATGTAACCATTAATCTCTAAGCATGTTTGATGTTGAAAGGATCGAAACAAAGAGAGTAACTCTTCATGGAAAGGAACCAACTTCATTAATAAACTGTATGAACAACTTGCCTTTGATGAAATTTTAGAATAGAAAGGTAACACAGTTGCAAATTTTCATGCTTCGCATTCATGCTTCCAGTCATGAATGAAGCAAGAAAGATAATAATAGGAGAAAGCAACAACTTACAACTGTTGTTTCGAAAATTGTGTCATGAGGAGTAATAAAAACAAATGACTCCGGTTAGGCAGCTATGTAGATAAATTAATTGATATAAAAAGTCAACAACATGTTGAGCTGCCAACATGCTCCCCATGCAGTGTTAGGGGCGCACTGACGCACTCACACTTATGAAATTAAAAATTCCGTGAACTACGTGCACCCCTATCATACACCACAGTGTGCCAACACTCCCCATCCACACTCAAGGAGCGCTAGTGCTCCCCTATGAATCCTAAGGGAGCATTGATCTTGAAACTAGCGCTCCCCCACCCATTATGAAGGAGCATTGATCTCCTCAAAGAAAATTTTGCAGGGTTTTGTGAAAACTTAAGGTATGGAGTTTTTTGGGATTTTTCAAAATTGAATTTCCTTTTTTAAAAGTGAAAACATGAAGAAGTAAGTCACGTGGAGGCTACTTTAAAAGGTTTACTATATTTTGGAATATAGTATGTAGAAGGTATAAAGTGAATTAAAAGGTGAATTTTATTTTTTAAATTAAAGGTGAGGTTGGTAAAACAATTTTTTTTTATTAAATCTTTTATTAAACCTTTTTTATTTTTCCTCCAGATTAGTTTTAAAGGGCCTTTGTTTTTATAAGAAGTGGGTATTAGGAAACTTTGTGCTAATGGATAAGATGCAAATTTCAAAGTTTGAATTTGAAAAGTTTAGTGGTAAAAACAACTTTGAGCTCTCGAAGCGCAAGATGCGGGGTTTACTTGTGCAACAAGGGTTGCAAAAAGCATTGGCAGGCAAGTCAAAGAAACTAACAACCATGATGAATGAGGAATGGGAATATCTAGATGCAAAATCTCTTAGTACCATTCATTTATGTCTGGTGGATGATGTTTTGTTTAATATCATAGGAGAGGATACAACATCAGGCTTATGGAGCAAGTTGGAAATTCTATATATGACAAAGTCTTTGACGAGCATAATCTACTTGAAGAGATAGTTGTATAGTTTGTGGATGAAAGAAGGTACAAAATTTGTTGACCATTTAAATACCTTCAATACCCTTATAGTTCAATTGACTAGTACGAAAGTTAAATTCGAAGATGAAGATAAGGCTATTACACTATTGTGTTTGTTTCTTGAGTCTTAGGATAATCTAGTCACCTCTATTAGCTTTTGCTCAGTTGATGTTTTAGATTATGACTCTATTGTGGGAGCTTTGTTGGCTGAGTAAATGAGGTGAAAATCTAGTAAAGAAACCTCAAATTCAGAGGCGATGTTGGTCAGAGGTCGAACTAAAGAGAAGGATGAGATAATTTTTTCTCGATCTAAGTCAAGACATAGAAAGGGTAAATAAAAATGTTGGTATTGTGGAAAAACAGGACATCTCAAGAAAGATTGTTGGAAGAGAAAGGAAGCTGAGGAAAACTCTACGAAGGAAGCAAATTTGGCTGTAACAAATTTAGGTATGACTGATCAAGTTTTATCCATTTCTAGTAATTTACAATATCAAGAAGAATGAAAGTTAGATTCAGGTGCCTCCCACCACATGTGTTCACATAGAAATTGGTTCATTTCTTACAAATGTACTGATGAGGGTGTAGTGTTTATGGGAAATGGTATTCCCTATAAAACTGTTAGGGTTGGCAGTATTAGAATCGGGATGTTCGATGGTATTGTTAGGGAATTAACAAATGTTAGATATGTACCTGATCTTAAATCAAATTTTATTTCATTGGGAGTGTTGGATTCTAGTGGATATAAGTATACAGGTCAAGGTGGAGCACTCACATTGTTGAAAGGTAGTTTAATAGTGATGAAGGCAACAAAGGTTGATAACCTTTATAAGATGGAAGGGAGTACTAAAGTGGCTTATGAAGTGACAGATGTATATTCTTGTTTATGGTAGAAGCATCAAGGTCTAAAGAGTAAGAAAGAATTGCAGGTCCTGGTAAGCGGTAAATCATTTCTAGACTTAAAATCTTTGTTTCTGAATTCCTACTTGTTTTATATCTATGCAAGTTATGATGGTAGTATAAAGGGATTTTTTGTGTGGGATCCTACTTCTCACAAGGCCATCATTGACAAATATATAGTATGTATGGAACAACCAAAAGGGTTGATTCAAGATCGCAATGGTAAATTTGTTTGCATGCTAGATAATTCATTGTATGGCCTATTGGTACCCAGGAAAATATACAAGAGGTTTGAATCCTTCACAGTGAGTCAGAATTTTTCAAAGGGTAGGATTGACTATACAGTTTATAGTACATTCACAGTCTTGATGTTATTTGTTGATGATATGCTCGATGCAAGCCAAAGCGTGGATAAAATCAGTAAGAAAATGATTCATGTGGACATGACAATTCAGATGAGGGATCAAGGAGCATCAAAACAAATTATGGGCATGGAAGTACACAGAGATGGTAATGGTAAGCTGTGGTTGGAGTTCAGTATGAAAATTGTAAAACCAGTCTTTATCCCTCTTGCTTTTTGTTATAAGTTTTCTTCAAGTATAGGGCCTATCTATAAAGAAGAAAATGTTATGTCTCATGTAAGTTCAGTAGGAGGTCTGTTGTATGTGATGAAATGGTTAAGACCACATGTTTCACATGCTAATGATGTTGTCAAATACGTGACAGATTCAGGTGTTGCAATGAAATGGGTGCTTCAAAATTTAAGAAACACAAATGTCACCTATAATGGTTACACTGAGATGGTCAGTGATAATTGTAATGTATATTTTACAGGTGTTTTGGACAGAAGGAGATCTATCACTAAATATGTCTCACAACACAATTGTGGAAGACATGTTGGAGGTGGAGTGACCCCTCAGGAAATCCAAACTTGTGCAAGTCACATAGGGAAAATCATGAAACCAGTTTTATTAGAGAAGCTACAATGGTGCTTGGCTTCTCTTGGCTTGCATAAAAGGTGATGAACAAAAGGAAGGAGCAAGGTATCAAGTTAATTGTTGTCAAGGTGGAGATTGTTGGGATTTGTTCACAATGAATTCCTCCAATGATGGATTTGGATCCTATTATTCTGCGTTGGTTGCAACTAAATAGACGATAGGGATTGCATTTAATAACCAGTTTTTTGTAAATGTATATAAATACATGTAAACCCGTAGAGGCAGAGAGAGAGACAGAGTGAGAACTTGCAAGTTTGTTGTAATATCCATGATTTGAATAATAAAACAACCAATGCCTATGATTGGTGGACGTAACTCAACGTTTGGATGAACCACGTGAAATCCATGTGTTTCTTATCCGTGTGATTGTTAATTATCATATGTGAATTGTGTTTTCCGCATTTACAATTCTAACAATTATTAGTTGAACTTCTACAAAAAAAAGAGAGATGTTGTCCAAACAATTTTCATGAAATACATTAATAACTGATTTTCTATGGGTAGTATGGTTATGTGAAAAATCATTTTTAGGAATTATACGTGTAGTACCGATCATTTTTAAGGATTATACATGGAGTACTAGCTAATGCATATTTCAAGTTCTCGGATTTCAATTTCTTGAACAAATAAACCGTTGCAAAAGTGAGTCGAGAAATTTTTCCATGCCAAGGAAGCGATGATAAAAAGTTCCAACATTTTTATGCAAATCAAATATTAGTGCTTAGTCGACGTGTATGTGAGTCGTCGCTCGAATTCATTCAATCATCTTCATCGACAAGGTCGACCACCTTCATTTCCTTCAGTTGGCTTCAATAATTGACTTCCTCCAATGCACTACATAGATAAGAAAACAATCATCCAGCTATAGAATATTTATCCTTTGAATTTAAGATTGAGACTTGTGATTATGATGGTTTTAGGGGTTAAATTTAGAAAATGAGCTAATTTTCCATGTTTTTTCCCAAAATCCATATTTTCAATAAATGATTTTCCCAAATTCCATAGAATACAAATTTATCTTAAAAATCACCAAAAAATTATAGAAACTATATAAAATCCTTAGAAAATTGAATATTTTTACAAAACTATCACCAAACATTTTACATTTGGTACATTAAGCACTAACAATATTAATATAAATTTCCATCCTTAAAATTACCCCAATGCCAATGAACTTCCAATCATACTCTATATATAGACAAACGTGTAACACTTAACAATTATGTTATTAAATATTTTGAGCTTCATATTCCAATCATTTCAGTCGAAAGATTCCAAATTTGTGCAGCCAACAAGTCCTTAATCAACCAAAATTTTCTCACAGTAGTCAACAACAAGGTTTTCTTTTCTCATCGATTGTTGGATTTTCTTTAGTAAACAAAATCGAGACAATCTCTTCTATGCAAAATCGGAATTTCTCTTTGTGCGAAGGTTTGCAGGAGATGAGGCATATGCGCATAAGTCCTAGACACATCCGACTCGACCAACATGTCTTTGACACGTCCGACTATCAAGCAACTCGACCAAGGCGTTGCACTCAACATCTTCTAATAGACCAACTCATCCAATTCGTCCAACATTCCCTAATTGTCGATTGGGTTGTTTTGCCAAAACGATACAAGCCAACTAAGAAGTCCTTCGATTTAGGCTTCTTGGTTTCGACCAACGTCATTTGCAGGCTTCTTCTTTTGGACGGGAAGAATTGTGAACTGTTTGATAGAAATTTTATTTTGTCTTTTATGTGCAGACTTATTAGCATCCAAGAGCAACAACGTTCCCAAATAGATTTTCTTGGGCATATTCCATATCACATAGTATTCATGAGCATCCTCAATCAACCAACATCTCATTTCTTGTGCAAATTTCTTTCATGCAGCTCTCACCGACGAGCAACAATCGGACAATATCATCATGAGCAACATGTATGCCCAACCACCTTATGAAATTCATGGATTTTCATCGGATTAATGAAATTATCAAACAATGTACATAACAACAACCATTTTTTACTTCTTTGTTTTTCTAGAATTGCAGTCTAGCCATTTACGATCGCGCCCCATGAGCAACATATTTTATTTTAATCTCATTCTCACTCAGACAACTCACCCTTCATGATTTAAAGCAACAACCACTAGCGATTGATATTCTTCAAAACTTTTCGGGGTTTTCTTGTGCAAACAACCTCTATGAGAAATCATCCAGGTCTGAGTGGAATCAACGACCACAAACAATCATAAATATTCCACGCAACAACAACATCAATGTTCCTCGAAAAAAACTTGAGCATGTTCCATCAACATTCATGAGCATTTCTTCTTATCTCTACATATGTCCACAAGCTTTCCACAAGCTGCGATGGATCCTCTTATATATCCATCAGTTTCAGACCACCCCCATCAACTGTTGCTGTCACCCAACCAGATGAAGGAGGAAACTATGCCAATGTTGTAATCTTGTAGATCACAAAAACATTCACAGAGAGGCTACATTGAATCACCACACACATACTCACCAATGAAGAGAGTAATTGGGAAGGTAAAGCAATCCATCTTTTGTTCCTTATTCATGGGTATAAATACATAGGGTAAATCTTAAATAGTTGGAGCTAATG
Source organism: Picea engelmannii (assembly GCA_009831015.1). Lineage (NCBI taxonomy): Eukaryota > Viridiplantae > Streptophyta > Pinopsida > Pinales > Pinaceae > Picea > Picea engelmannii. The sequence goes on from ML833486.1 coordinate 36,548, forward strand.
TACCCACTCCAACTAATTAGTATTTTAGTTATTTTATACCTTTAGTATTTTAGTTATTTTATACCTTTAACATTTTTTACATGTCTTTACTTGGATTTATCCTCTTTATTACATACATTTATATATATGAACTCTAATGTATGATGATAAGGGCTTAGAATCCACTACAACAATGCCTAATAAGAGACACTTTTGAAGTACTTATGGAGTCTTTAGACACATAAAATTTCATTGCCAAGTAATTTATGCTTTACATAATTTGAGCATTTAATTTATTTTTTTCTTTCTCATCTTCTCATCATTTTCTTTGTAACTTTTCACTTTTATTCTCAAGCTTCCTAGAGTCTCTATTAATGTTTCTAGTTTCACTTTGATCCAGTGACCATTAGATACCATCTCTTCATTTCTAACACTAATATTCTAACCTTTGGCTTCTCTTTCATGACTAAAGACTCCCTCTCCTTCCTCCATTTCCCAAATCAACATTCTTAGCTTGAAATGATGTGTTTATACTCTTATTTTGTAAGAAAGTGTGCATGCAACACAATTTTTATTACACAAAAGAATAACATGTATACACATTTGTTGAGAGGCTTCTTAAGCCCTTGTAATAAGCCATCATACATTATACATTAGCATAAGAATGTATGAATACATGTAATAAAGTATGTCAATGCATGTAAATGTTAAATTCAACTTAACGAAGGATTAGTTGGCACAGGTACAACTGCTCCAACCATCTCTATATTGTAGAAATACGCATGAAGATGGAATACAAACTTGGATGGATATCCTTTCCACAAATATCTCTCTCTTATTGAGTACACATGTGTCCCTATTATTCCTCTTATAATGTAGCTCTCTCTTCTTGAAATTATGTTCTTATTCGTTAGACTACAACACTTTGGTTCCGTCAAGTGAGTTTATAATCTAGTTGGTCGAAAAAAAACAAAACATTATGTTGTTGATTGCATCAGTTCCAAGATTTATTGTAAAATCTTAGTTGAAATAGAAAGAAGGGGGTTAAACATGCATCTTCAAAGATAGGTGATCATGTATTCCTATTGTAATTCAAGTCGATGTCTAGCCAACAAGATCGGTTCCTTACCAATGTCAGTCGATATCTAGTAGACAACATTTTATTGAGTTGTAGCAGTCTGGTACCATTCTTTCTTTTTCCATTGAGTCATTGAGTCAAGTTGTAGTAAAGTCCTCCTTCATTTAATATCAAATGTAGGCTCTATGTATTCTCAGAGACCATAAAAGCATAAAGAATGACATCCAAGTTTGACGAGTAGTATAGAAAATAAGTAAAAGAGTAAGCATTGATGCTGATCATTTTGGCAACATATAAAAACATTCAAGAAAGAGACATCAGATAATGAGACACACACACAAGAAATTGAAAAACAAGATGATGGCACAAGAAATCCTAAATTGATTGAGCCCCTTGGTATAAAAGTTGTAGAATATTTCCTAAGTTGTGACCTCAAAATCCGGAAATAAGAGAAATGGTAGGTTGACCGAAGCATGGTGTTCCACCAGAGGGTGTGTGTAGGGGAAAGATGAGTACAAGTTGGGCCAAGCAATAATCCAAAGGAATGATGGTGTAACAAGAGAGTCAAGAGGACCATTTTTGGGGAGGGTAGCTGGGTGTTGGAGACTCAATGATTGCATAGGAATTTACCATATTGAAGATGAATGCTAAAGAGTAACATGTTAGTTGTTATTTGCACACTTGCTCGGGACGAGGAATGAATTGAGTATGGGGGAGATGTTAGGAGGCCTCTTAGGCCCTTGTAATAAGCAATCATACATTATAAATTAGCATAAGAATGTATAAATACATGTAATAAAGTATGTGAGTGCACCTAAATGTTAAATGAAACCTAATGAAGGTTTTGTTGGAGCAGGTACAACCTCTCCAACCATATATCTATTGTACAAAGACTCATGAATATGGAATACAAACTTGGATGGATATCCTTCCAAAATATGTCTCTCTCTTATTGAGTACATGTGTGTCTCTATTATTCCTCCTATAATGTAGCTCTCTTTTCTTGAATTCATGTCCTTATTCCCTAGACTACAAAAACATTTTTGGAAAAAGGACTATAAAAAGTTATATATATATATATATATATTGCTTCCTTAAGGTCATCAATTGTATTCTTCCCATTGACTATGATATCTACTACTCAAAACAATTTTCTAGGTTCATAATTGAATTCCTCTCTTTGAGATATTTCCAATGACTATTTGTTTGTCCATTTCTGAGCTCGGAGTAAAAATTTATTCCCTTTTGAAATTTATGGAATTTTCCTTTCAACATAGGTCTCTCAAGCTGATGTGGCATCCACATGGACCCATTCCACATGTGTTGGATGACGTGGTGCTGACATGGTAGTTGATGCGCAAACCAGCCCACAAGGCATAAGTATATCAATACTAAAATGGGACTTGGAAATTAATGGGGGTCCGAGGTCCAATATAGACCTACTATCCCACCAGGACACCAACCCATATGGATATTGAATCCCCATGCAGACTTCCCTCCCAAGCTTATGTGTGAAGATCAATGGTCCAAATCTCTTATGTGTGAAGATCTAATTGACACCTGTGAGACATGGCACCTTCCCTTCATGACATGTGGGATAACCACAATGCTACACGTGGAACCAACATGGTACTGGCTTGGTTCTAATAATGCATATGATGTGGAACCGAACACCTATCACTGTCTTCTTCCTACTAATGCTCCATATTTGATGTGACATCTAAGTGAAACCTTCCACATGTGTTGGACATGGAAGATGATGTGGCCACTGGCCCACCGAGAGAACCAACCCACCGACGTATCAGAATGTCAACATTGAGATAGGCTCGAAAAATTTCGGGGGTCCAGGGGTTCGATATGGTCCCATCAACCCACTGTGGCAGTGGGCACACCGACCCACTGGGATATCAAGTATCGACTTCCCAAACTTGACCCCACTTAGATTCTTTTGATATTTGATATTCGAGGCATTGACCCACTGATCAAAAGTTTACATCTTGTGCGAATCGGTAGGGTTCCATGACTCTTTTTTTCTTCATGCACAAATGACTAAGGATTTATTTATTTATTTTTTATATATCGTTCAATATATCTTTTCCCTATGCATGTGGGATAAAATAAAATAATGTCCATTACAGATCTACGATGGGAATCCACACGTGGAATGGATCCATGACTCATATCCATTGTCACTTCAGAAGTCATATCCGTCAGTTTTGTTTCCCGAACCGCGAATGGGAACATCGCGTTAGGGTGTCAAGGCCATGGAGGACCTCTTAAACATGCTTCAAAGGCGATATTGAGAATGTTAACAACAATTTTCTCACCTCGACGTTGTCCATAGAAATGTAAACAATTCAAAGGAATACTTCCAAATTTTTTGTAGACGGCCCCTTCAAAGGCCAAATGGTGCAAACTTGGCTTTGATACCACTTTGTAACATATCCAACGACCAACAGGCTGGGCCATGCTACTCAAAATTTACTTCTTGGACTAATTCAAAATTTTGATACCAATTAATTATTAGAAATCACGAAACATACCCATTCAATAATAAATATTCATGTTACATCATAAATAAATGAGACATATTCCATACACAACAATAACCAGGAAACATGCATAGAGTAAACACATCATATCTCAAAGATAATAATTAATACACAACGAAAATGAATACACAAGAAGAGAAAACCATGACATAGAGAACTTATCTTTAACAAAATTAAGCATCAAATCGATGCAGACCAAAGAAGTTCCACCCAAACTTAGACACTAATTTTCCAAGTATCATCATCAGGTCACCCCAAAGCTAAGGCTATAAGTCCATAAGGATGGGTCTCAGACCGACACTCAACTCCCCAAACCAGTCAACAATCAAGATCTCATAGGTTTCTCAAACACACAAAAAATCCAATTTACCAGCTCTTTTCCCCTTCAACTTGCACCACCCAAAGAGAATGAACCCCCTTCACCACCAAAAAATCCCTCAGGTTGTCCACCTCTTTCTAGAGCTCTAGTTCTTCTAGTCAGGATATCTCAATGATGGAAACTCTCATGATTCTCATCTATGGATAGTTTTCTCTTAACTTTCATTATTTTCATGCCCACAAGAATCCATCCCTTTTCATAATAATCAATAATTAATTACATCCAACTAACCATGTCTTCTTGCCTTTATAAATTCATTTTCCTTTCCCCGTGCATAACCAAGAATGAGCAGAAGAGTGAATTCGAGAGGAAAAACTCCAAAAATGATTTTTGAGTAAGAATGAATGGCCAACTCAAAAGAAAATTAATAAAGGTGATTAAATATAAGAATCATAATGTGGTATTCCTCCAAGAAGCTCATGTAACCCCCTCTTTCTCTCGAAAATTCCAAGGTGGGTAAAATAAGAATAACTTAGAAATGTAAAGGCTTAGTCACTCAAATTTCCCCCTCTCTCGTTGAATTCTAGCCCCATATAAATATTTTCCTTGGCCATATCACAACCAACAATGAATTTTATTAATAACAATGTTCAAATTATTACATTTCCTAGGCACTCCGAACCCTTTTAATTGTTTAGGAACTCCGACCTTTCATCAAATAAAAAAATACCTTATTAATCCGGGGACTCAAAATCGGGGTACTACAGCAAGGAAAAAGACTACTCCATACAAACCTTAACAGAATGGAGTTGTATAAATAATTAATAGGACTTTGATGGAAAAATCAAAGATCATTCTTAGTGTTTTCATGTTAGGATAGGAATTCTAGGCAGAGGCAGTGGATATTGCAAGTTTCTTGGTAAATTGATCACCCTAATTATCGTTGGTTGAAAAAATTCAGAATGAGATATGGAATGGTAAAAAAATATCTCTTATACATCTCATAGCTTTTGGTTTTGATTCGTATGTACAAGTTCCAAAGGAAAATAAGAGTAACATGGATAATAAAGCTGAAAAATGTATCCTCATTACTTATAAAGATGGTACAAAAAGTTATAAACTTTGGAATCTAGTAACTAAGAAGAGTGTTTATAGTGAGGATGTTGTTTTAGAGAGGTTAAAGATGTTACCAAATAGGAAACCTACCAAGGAATAAAGAATCAAAGATAATAGAGTTTGAGTTGGAGGAAGAAGAATATGACTCAATAAAAAAGGATGAATCATAAGAAAAAGAACCTCATACTCCATTTTTGAGGAGATCAGTTTGGGAAAGATGACAACCAAAAAGGTATACTCCACCTAATTTTCATTCTAGTTTTGATTTAAATATTACTGATAATGGTCCTAGAACTGTTAGAGAGGAAATGGATTTAGAGGATAGTAAAACATGTGTCAGGTCAAGTATGGAAGAATGTGTAACTCCACACTTGTGTTTCACATTAACATGAGAGGTTCATAAATACATTGTAATCAACTATTGGTCTTCCCTAACGGGTGACTCTTCCTATCACCTAAGACTCTTCATATTTACAATAATTTTACAATAACACAATCCCAAGGATTACATGTCCAAAATTCCCCCCTTAATCTGAAGGGGTGTTTGTGAGTCCAGGAATCATTTCGAATTTTTCATTTTTTCTCTTCCAAGCACCTTGGTGAAGATGTCTGCAATTTTCTCATTTGTGGAACAATGCATTTAGTGATAATATTGGCCTCTACATGATATCGAATCATGTGATACTTTGTGTTGATATTCTTAGTTCAATCATGGAATGTGGGATTCTTGGCCAACTTGATTGCATAATTATTTTCAACTAGAAGAGGAGTAGAATTCACATGTTTCTCCTGTAAATATTCAAGTATTTTCCTGAGCCACACAATCTCTTCCGTAGCTTTTGAAACTACCAAATATTCTTCCTCTATTTTGGAACTGATTGTTTGCATCATATCCAAGAGACAATTGTTGATCCAAGACTCATGAGATAGCCTAAATTTGACACTCCATTTTCCTTATCCACAACAAAGTCTGAGTCAAAATATCTGATTAGGTTGAAGTCGTCTACCTTAGAGTACATAAGTCCAAAATCTTGTGTTCCCTTCAAGTATTTTATAACTATTTTTATAGAAGACCAATGTACTTCACAAGGAATTTACATGAACCTTGAAATAATCCCAACAACAAATGAAATGTTTGATTTGGTGGTAGAAATATAAATAAGACTTCCCAGAAGTTGTCTATACTTGGTTTCATCCTCAAATTAATTCCCTTCTTTTGATGTGAGTTTCAAATTCTATTCCATTGGAGTAGAAAGAGGATTACACTCAGCCATGACAAACTTGTTCAATAGTTCTCCAATGTACTTCTTCTAGGATATGAATATGTACTTTAGATTTTGAATCACTTCAATTCCCAAATAGTAGTGAAGATGTCCCAAATCGGTCATCTCAAAGCCTTTCTTCAAATATTTCTTTATGGATGCAATGCATATTTTATTTTTCCCTATTATCAATATATCATCTACATAAACTACAAGATATACAACCATTTTTCCAACTTTCTTGAAAAACTTGTATCGTCAAGATTGGAATGTTTGAAATTCAATTTCAGATGATGATCATTTAACTTTTCATATCATGCTTGTGGTGCTTGTTTCAGGACATATAAGGATTTGATGATCTTGAATACCTTATGTTCTTTTCCCTTCACAACAAATCCTTCTGTATTAGACATGAAAACATTCTCTTTCAAATCTCCATTCAAGAAAGAAGTCTTCACATCTATTTGATAAATTTTCCATCGATTTTGTGCTTCCATAGAAAATAGAGTACGGATGGTAGCCCATTTTGTTGTGGGGGAAAATGTCTCATAATCAACACCTTCTTTTTGTGAAAATTCCTTTTCCATGATCCTTTCCTTTTTCTTTTCAAGTGAGCCATTTTATTTGTACTTGTTCTTGAATACCCATTTGCAATCGATTATTTTTGTCCCAAATGGAGGTTACATCAACTTCCATGTCCCATTCTTGATGAGAGCATCATATTCCTTCTGCATGGATTCTTTCCATTCATCATGAGAAGTGGGTTATTCAAAGGAATTTAGTTCAAGGTTAGTATATAAATTCAACTCACAATGATATGAAAAATCCATGTCATCTACATCACTTGATTTTGAATTATATACATTACCTCCATCTTGTCTTGAGGAAATTCAGGTTCCTATATTTCTGACCTCATCAGGATGAACACTTCTAAGTGTCTTTGGGATCCATTTTGGTAGAAATTTATGAAGTGGTTGGAACTTTTTCATGTGGGGGAGATGCTTCTTCAAAAGGAGATTCTAGAGATTGACCCAATATAGGGATCCCCCCTTCAATATTTGGAATCTCATCATAAATTCATGATATTTATTTACATAAGTGAATATGTCCAGATTATCAAGTTGCTTCTCAAAGTTTCATCATTCTTGGAGAATTCAAGAAATATTAAATCTCTAGAAAGAATAAATTTCTTGTTTGTATCATTGTAAAGATTATATCCCTTGGTGGTATTTGAGTACCCCAAGAATATGCACTTCCAAATCCATGCATCAATCTTGCTACTTTTCTCCTTAGGAATCAAGGCATAACATGTAGAACCAAAGACCCTAAGATGCCTCACCAAAGGAATGCATCCATGACACAATTCATAAGGAGTTATATTTTGAAGAGTATGATATGGACACCTATTTTTCACATAAACTGCACATAGAACTACATCATCCCAAAACATCAATTTTACATTCTTTATAAAAATCATGGAACCAACCATATTTAGGAGTGTCCTGTTCATTCGTTCAACTACATCGTCCTGTTGAGGATTGTATGGAACTATGGTTTGATGCTTAACACCATGTTGGAAAATGTATCTTTAAAATTAATTAGATGTATATTCTTTTATGTTATCAGTATGAAGAGATCCAATATCACACTGAGCTTCATTTTGAACCCATACATCAAAATTTTTAAAATTTTCAAAAGCTTGTGATTTATATTTCAACAAGTACAACTAACACATCCTAGTGTAATCATCAATAAAATACATGATATATTAATTTCCATTTCGAGAAAGAACATGCATAGGGTCACATAAATCATAATGAATCAATTCAAGTTTTCTACATGCTCTGGAAGTATAATCATGAAATAGTTGTTTTCTATGTTTTCCAAGGATACAAGCATCACATTGCTTCAATTTTATAAGAATAGTAGGAAAACTAGAAACACTATTCTTTTTCATCAAACTTAGACTATCATAATTAATATGTCCAAATATAACATGCCAAAAAATACTATATGGCATTATACCTTCACCGTGATGAGAGAAGTATGCAACATTTTCTGTATGGGAAAATGTCCCTTTCAACTAAAACAATCTTCCATATTCCATTCCGGTCATGACAACCATGTTGTCATATTCCTTCTTTATTTCAAGTTTTCCATTGAACATACGAATAGAGTGGCCTTTCTATCGGATGTGCACAATGGACAACAAGTTCCTTTTCATCTCAGGAAGATAGAGCACATTATGCAAAATAAAATATGGGAATCCAAGAAACTTAAGTCTGATGGTGCCCATTCCTGAAGGTTTGAAACTCAATTTATCTACAAAATACACTACACCATATGCATTGTCATTGAATTATTCAAAGAAGTATCTTCAAAATGTCATATGGGAGGTTGCACTTGTGTCAACATCTTTCCAAGGAATACATGAAGTGCTAAAAAAATCTTATGTTACTCTTATATTGCAATGAGAAACAAAGTAATGAGAAGATTCAAGTGTTTTACCTTTTGCTAGTTTTGAAGTTTTACCTTTGTCGTCTTTCTGATTTTTTTTGTCTTAATTGATATTCTCCCATGGAACTCTGCAATCATTTGCTTCATGTGTCTCATTCATTTTGCAACGGGTACAGTGAATATTGGATATATCACCTTGGTTGTGTCTACCACCCCTATCTTTGAAAGTATTTCTTTGACATCCTATTTTGATGCTCCGTCCTTTATAATAATTATGTGGTTGAATCTTCTCTTTCTAATCAAGGAACACATTCTCACTAATGGAATGAGATCACTTATTTTCAAAGTATTTCTCACATTCTGTGACATTCTCCACCAATTTTTCAAATGTGATGGATTTCATTTGACCACTTGCTTGTGGAGATCCAAGGTAGTGAGAATATGTAGGGTAGAGGGCCTTAATGGAGGCCATGAGAGGGAGGTATATCTTCACCCCAATGCCATCAATGTCATACAATATGGATTTGAACTCAGAAGCTAAAGCCATAGGCTCATCATTCTTCAACCCTAGGTTGAATAACTTCACCATTTGTTGTATGAGTTCCAATTCAGAGTGTGTGTCATTCATTCATTTAATCTCTTCAAAACACTATAGGAGTTGTTAATAGCAGAAATACGAAGGATCTCTTATGCTCTTACTTTAGTAGAAATTAAAACATATGATTTCTAGTCCTTTTCCTTCCATATGGCACATTTTTTTTTATATAAGAATGGACAGTCTACTACTCTTAGGATTCACTTTTGATTCGTCTTGAGTAGTAGATGATTCAACTTCTTATTCGTTGAGAACTTCACAGATGCCATTCCACAAGTCATTGAAGATCAAAGTGATTTTGATCTTTCTATATCATTATTTATATTTCTCTTTACCATTCAACACCACGCCGACGATGATAATGAGCAGATTCATCTTCTTCCACCTTCACTCATGTGTAGAAAAAACAAACTTGTGAATCAAGGATCAACAATTTTCTTGCACCTTATTCTTCTTGGTTTAGTTTTTAATACTCACTAGACGAAATTGATCGCATGACGAGTTCACAATACTCACCACACCAAATATTTAGATGTCGAGTTTGATGTAATAACAATTTCGATTGGAGCACATGATGAGTTTGACCCACTGTTAACTTTTCTTACAATTCCCAACAAGATTAAGGTTCTTTGGTGCACTCATTGTAGAATATTTGAATGTAGATAATTAATCCTATGGCCAAGGGTTCAGATTGGTTTGTTTATGTATGGTATTATTCGATCGGTTGCATGTTCAATAACTATATAAATACATATTTTCACAATACTTGACGCCCCATTCACGAGATGATATCGCGAAATACACTTTGGTGTTTTTCTTAAATTCCAATCAATACAACTAGAAAGGAATACTACATAACCTTGCTTGCAACTTAAAACTTAAATTTGAGTACAAATTATAGCTAGGAGGTGGAACAATGAGTAGAGGGAATTCATCATGATTACAATGCTCTTCATATCCCTTTGGTTCATAGCAATGTTTGTGAGGAATAGTTTCATGTGGAAGATGGTATCGTTGTTCGTGAGGAAGAACTAGGTGGATAGTCTTGCGAATTAGGGTTTTGCACCCATGGTGAAGCATGCCAAGTGGGGAAATGGGCGTAAGAAGTCCAGGGAACAAAATTGGAGTATTCAAGGGCATGAGTCAACACCAACAATGATAGCCACTCAAATTATGGTTTACTAGTTGAGCGAATTAGAGTTTCCTAGTGGTGCACATACAATTGAGTGGAATGAGGGACATGTTCTTAACATGAATACAAGAGAGGAATAGAGACGTGACACATAAACTGAATGATGTAGATATATTCGCAGAGGGAAAAAGGATCAACTAATGACAAGAAACATCGTGAACTATTTGATATAAATTTTATTTTTTGTCTTTTCTGTGCAGACTTATCAACATCCACGATCAACAATGTTCCTAAATAGATTTTCTTGGGCATCTTCGATATCACGCAGTATTCACAAGAATCCTCAATCAACCAACATCTCATTTATTGTGCAAATTTCTTTCATGCGGCTCTCACAGACGAGAAACAATCAAACAATATCATCATGAGCAACATGCATTACCAACCACCTTATGCAATTCATGGAATTTCCTCAGATTAAGAAAATTCTCAAATAATGTACATAACAACAACCATCTTTTACTTCTTCTTTTTTTCCAGAATTGTAGTCTAGCCAGTTATGATCATGCCCCATGAGAATCATATTTTCTTTTAATCTCATTCTCACCTACACAAATCACTCTTCTTGATTTCAATCAACAACCACTAGCAATTTATATTCTTCAAAACAATTTTGGGTTTTGTGGTGCAGTATTTTCTTCACATGAACAACCTCTATGAGAAATCATCCAGGGTCCAATGGCATCCACAACCACAAACAATCATAAATATTCCACGCAACAACAACATCAATGTTCCTCAAAAAACATTTGAGCATCTTCAATCAACATTCATGAGAATTTCTTCTTATCTCTACATATTTTCCACAAGTTGTGATCGATCCTCTTATGCATCCATCGGGTTCAGACCACCCGCATACGCTGTTGTTGTCACCCATCCAGATGAAGGAGGAAATCATGCCAATGTTGTAATCTTGTAGACCACAACGAAATTCACAGAGATGGTACATTGAAGCACCACACACAACGAAATTCACAGAGAGGCTACATAGAAGCACCACACACATACTCACGAATGAAGAGAGTAATTGGGAAGGTAAACCAATATGTTATTTTTTCCTTGTTCATGAGTATAAATACATAGGGTAAATGGTTGGATCGGTTGTACCTGCTCCAAGTAATAAGTAGTTTAGTTCTTTTATGCCTTTACCATTTTTTACATGTTTTTACTTGGATTTATCCTCTTTATTACATACATTTATATATATTAACTCTAATGTATGATGGCAAGGGCCTAGAATCCCCTACAATAGTTCCTAACAAGAGACACTTCTAGAGTTCTTATGGAGTCTTCCTACACATAAAATTTCCTTGCTTAGTAAGGAGGTGATCTTGAATGATCAACTCTTGTGTAGTTATATTTTCTTTCATGATGTTTTTCTTATTATTTTTGTCTTGAGTCTGATCCATTATTTTCCTTCTTATTTTTGTCTTCAGTCTGATCCATTATTTGTTTTCCTCTCAAGACGTTTTCTTTCTTATTTCTATCTGAGTCTGATCCATTATTTGTTTTCCTCTCACGATGTTTTCCTTCTTCTTTCTGTCTTGAGCCTGATCCATTATTTGTTTTTCCTCTGCAACTAATTTATTCTTTACATCATTTGAGCATTTAATTTTTTTGTTATCTCATCAACTTCTCATCATTTTATTTGTAACTTTTCACTTCTATTCTCAAGCTTCTCAAAGTCTCTATTATTATACTTCCACACTGCTCATGTGACCATTAGATTGTGTCTCTTCATTTCTAACACTAATATTCTAACCTTTGGCTTCTCTTTCATGACTGAAGGCTCCCTCTCCTTCCTCCATTTCCCAAATATAAATTCTTAGCTTGAAATGATGTGTTTATACTCTTAATTTGTAAGAAAGTATGCATGCAAGACAATTTCTATTAGATCAAAGAATAACATGTATACACATTGCTCAGAGGTCTCTTAGGCCCTTGTAATAAGCCATCATACATTATGCATTAGCATAAGAATGAATGAATACATGTAATAAAGTATGTAAATGCATGTAAAGGTTAAATTCAACTTAATGAAAGATTAGTTGGAGAAGGTACAACTGCTCCAACCATCTCTATATTGTACAAATAGGCATGAAGATGGAATACAAACTCGGATGGATATCGTTCCCACAAATATATCTCTCTTCTTGAGTGTCTTTGTGTCCCTATTATTCCTCCTATAATGTATTGTCAAGTGACTCTATAATATAGTTGGTCGAAAAAGAAAAAAACATTATGTTGTCGATTGCGTCAATTCCAAAGTTTATTGTAAAATTTGAGTTGAAATAGAAAGGAGGAGGTTAAAAACGCATCTTCAAAGACATGTGATCCTATATTCCTATTGTAATTCTAGTCGATGTCTAGCCAACAATATTTGTTCCTTACCGATGTCAGTGGATATCTAGTCGACAAAATTTTATTGAGTTGTTAAAGTCTGGTATCATTCTTTCTTTTTTAATTGAGTCAAGTTGTAGTGAATTCCTCCTTCATGTAATATCAAATGTAGACTCTATATATTCTCAGATACCATAAAATCATAAAGAATAACATCCAAGTTTGATGAGTAGTAGAGGAAAGAAGTAAAATAGTAAGAATTGATGATGAACATTTTGGTAATGGATAAAAGCATTCAAGAAAGAGACATCATATAATGAGACACACACACAAGAGCTTGAAAGACAATATGATGGCACAATAAATCCTAAATTGAGTGATCCCCTTGGTACAAAAGTTATATAATAGTTCCTAAGTTGTGACCTCAGAAGCCAGAAAACAGATAAATGGTAGATTGAATGAAGCATGGTGTTTCATCGGAGGGTGTGTGTAGGGTAAAGATGAGCACAAGTCGGGCTAAGAACTGCTCCAAAGGAATGATGATGTAACAAGAAAGTTAATAGGACCATTGTTGGTCAAGGTAGCTCAATGTTGGAGACTCAATGATTGCATAGGCATTTACCATATTGAAGACAAATGTAAAAGAGCAACATATCATTAGTTATTTGCACACTTTCTCGGGATGAGAAAGAAATTGAGTGTGGGGGAGATGTTGGAAGGCCTCTTAGGCCCTTGTGATAATCCATCATACATTATAAATTAACATAAGAATGTATGAATACATGTAATAAAGTATGTGAATGCACGCAAATGTTAAAGGAAACCTAATGAAGGATTCATTGGAGCGGGTACAACTGCTCCAACCATCTCTCTATTGTACAAATACTCATGAATATGGAATAAAAAATTGGATGGATATTCTTCCCACAAATATCTCTTGCTTCTTGATTACATGTGTGTCCCTATTATTCCTCCTATAATGTATCTCTCTCTTCTGGAATTCATGTCCTTATTCCCTAGACTACAACAACATTTATGGAAAAAGGACTATATATATATATATATATATATATATATATATATATAGAGAGAGAGAGAGAGAGAGAGAGAGATATTCCTTAAGGTCATCAATCATATTATTCCCATTGAGAGTGATATATACTACTCAGAACAATTTTCTAGGTTCATAATTGGATTCCTTTCTCCGAGATATTTCCAATGACTATTTGTTTATCCGATTCCAAGATCGACGTAAAACGTTATTCCCTTATGAAGTTTTTGGCATTTTCCTTTCAACATAGGTCTCTCAAGATGACGTGGAATCCACATGGACCCATTCCATGTGTGTTGGATGACATGGTGCTAACATGGTAGCTGATGCGAAAACTATCCCTTCGGGGCATCAAGATATCAACACTGAAATGGGACTTCAAATTTTTTGGGGGTTCAGGGTCCGATATAGGCCTACTAGCCCACCAGGGCACCAAAACACAGGGATATCGACTCCCCATGCAGACTTCCCTCCTGAGCTTATTTGTGAAGATCAACGGTCCAAATCTCTCATTTACAAAATCTGATGATTGGGATCTAACTGACACTTGTGACACATGGCACCTTCCCTTCATGACATGTGGGCTAACCACAACACTACACATGGAACCAACATGGTAATGGATTGGTTCTAATGATGTATATGATGTGGAACTGAAAACCTGTCACCCTCTTCTTCATACTGACATTCCATGTTTGACGTGACATCCATGTGAACCCTTCCACATGTGTTGGACATGGCAGATTACGTGGCCATTGGCCCACCAAGACCACCCACCCACTGACGTATCAAAATGTCAACACTAATACATGCTTGAGAACTTTTAGGGGTCCAATGTTTTGATATGGGCCCATTGACCCACTGTGGCAGTGGGCACACCATCCCAATGTGCTATCGAGTATCAACTTCTTGCACTTGGCCCCACTTATATTATTTCGATATCCAATATTTGGGGCATCAACCAACCGATCAAAAGTTTACATCACGCACGACTCTATAGGGTTCCGTGACTCTTTTGTGCTTCATGCACAAATGACTAAGGATTTCCTTTTTCTTATCAATCATTCAATATATTGTTTCCCCATGCATGTGGGATAAAAGAAAATAACGCCCATCGCAGATCTACGGTGGGGATCCACACATGGAATAGATCCTCGACTCCTATGAATTGTCTCTTTAGAATGCATATCCATTCGTTTTGTTTCCTGAACTGCGAATGGGAAGATATCGTCAGGGTGTCAGGGCCATGGAGGACCTCTTAAACATGTTTCAAAGGTGATCTTGAGACTTTTAACCACAATATTCTCTCCTCGACGTTGTCTATATAAATTTAAATAATTCAAAGGAATACTTCCAAAAAATTTGTAGAAGGCCCCTTCAAAGGCCCGATGCTGTAAACTTGGCTTTGATACCACTTTGTAACATACCCAACCACTAGCAGGCTGGGCCATGCTACTCAAAATGTACTTCTTGGACATATTCAAAATTCTAATACCAATTAATTATTAGCAAGCATGGAATAAACACATGCAATAATAAATATTCATGTTACACCATAAATAAATGAGCCATATTCCATGCAAAACAATAACCAGGAAGAATGCATAGAATAAACACATCATATCTCAAAGATAATAATCAATACACAACAGAAATAAATACACAAGCAGAGAAAACCATGACATACAGAACTTATATTTAACAAAAAAATCACCAAATGGATGCAGACCAAGGATGTTACACCCAACCATAGACATCAATGTTCCAAGTCTCAATATCAAGTCACCCCCGAGCTAGGGATATGAATCCATAAGGACAGGTCTCAAATTGACACTTAGCTCCCTAAACCAGTCATCAATCAAGATTTCATATGTTTCTCAAACACACAAAAAATATAGTTTACCATCTCTTTTCCCCTTCATCTTGCCCCAACCAAAGAGAATGAACCCCCTTCACTGCCACACAATCCCTCATGTTGTATACCTCTTTCCATGGCTCTAGTTCTTCTAGTTAGAAAATCTCAATGTTGGAAACTCTTAGGATTCTCAGCTATGGATAGTTTTCTCTTAACTTTCATTATTCTCATGCCCACAAGAATCCCTCCCTTTTTGGAATAATCAATAATTAATTAAATCCAACCAACCTTGGATTATTTCCTTTATCAATTAATTTTCCTTTCCCCATGTGTAACCAAGAATGAGCAGAAGAGTGAATTCAAGAGGGAAAACTCCAAAAATGAATTTTGAGTAAGAATGAATGGCCAACCCCAAATAAAATCAATAAAGGGGATTAAATATCAAAATCATAATGTGGCCTTCCCCCAATAAGCTCGTGTAACCCCCGCTTTCTCTCGAAAATTCCAAGGTGGGTAAAATAAGAATAACATACAAATGTAAAGGCTTAGTCACTCAACTTTCTCCTTCTCTTATGGAATCTTAGCCCCTTATAACTCTTGTCCTTTTCCATATCACAACCAACGATGGATTTTATTAATAAAAATGTTCAAAGTATTACATTTCCTAGGCACTCTGGCCCCTTGTAATTGTTGATGCACTCCAACTTTTCATCAAATAAACAAAATACCTTATTAATCTAGGGACTCCGGGGACTCAAAACCAATGTATTACAACATTAAGGAAATGGACTATTCCATACATACCTTAACAAAATGGAGTTGTAGAAATAATTAATAAGAATTTGATGGAAAAGGAAAAGATCATTCTTAGCAGTGTCAGGCTAGGATAGGAATTCTTCGTAGAGGTAGTGGATACTGCAGGTTGCTTGGTAAATTTATCTCCTTGATTATCGTTGGTTGAAAAAATTTAGAATGAGACATGCAATGGTAAAAAATCATCTCTTATATATCTCAAAGTTTTTGTTTATGATGCTTATGTACATGTTCCAAAGGAAAATAGGAGTAACGTGAATAATAAATATGAAAAATGTATCTTCATTGCTTATAAAGATGGTACAAAAGGTTATAAACTTTGGAATCTAGTAACTAAGAAGAGTGTTTATAGTCAGGATGTTGTTTTAGTGAGGTTAAATATGTTACCAAATAGGAAGTCCTACCAAGGGAGAAAGAACCAGCTATAATAGAGTTTGAGTTGGAGGATGAAGAATATGACTCAAAAAAAAATATGAATCATAAGAAAAAGAACCTCATACTCCATTTTTGAGGAGATCAATTTGGGAAAGATGGCAACCAAAAATGTATGCTCCACCTAATTTTGATTCTAGTTTTGATTTAACTATTATTGATAATGTTACTGGAACTCTTAGAGAGGAAATGGATTTAGAGGATAGTAAAATATGTGTTAGGTCAAGTAGGGAAGAATGTGTAACTCCACACTTGTGTTTCACATTGACATGAGAGGTTCATAAATACATTGTAATTGATTGTTGGTCTTCCCTAAGGGTTGACTCTTCCTATCACCTATGACTCTTCATAGTTACAATAATTTTACAATAACACAATCCCAAGGATTAAATGTCCAACATTCCCCCCTTAATCTGAATGAGGTGTTTGTGAGTTCAAGCATCATTTTGAACTTTTCATTTTTTTTCTCTTCCAAGTGCCTTGGTGAAGATGTATGCAATTTTCTCATTTGTGGAACAATGCCTCTAGTGAATAGTCTTGGTCTCTACATGATATCAAATTAGGTGATACTTTATGTTGATGTGCTTAGTTTGATCATGGAATCTGGGATTATTGGGAAACTTTATTGCAGAAGTATTGTCAACTAGAAGAGGAGTAGAATTCACCTATTTCTCCTACAAATATTCAAGTATTTTTCTGAGCCACACAATCTCTTTTGTTGCTTTTGAATCTACCACATATTCTGCCTCTGTTGTGGAATATTCTAGAACTAGATATTTGCATGATCTCCATGAGACAATTGTTGATCCAAGACTCGTGAGCTGGCCTGAAGTTGACACTCCATTTTCCTTATCAACAATAAAGTCTGAATCAGAATACCCGATCAAGTTGAATTCGTCTACCTTAGAGTACCTAAGTCCAAAATATTGTATTCCCTTCAAGTATGTTAGAAATCTTTTTATAGAATACCAATGTACTTCAAAATAAATTTGCATGAACCTTGAAAGAATCCCAATAACAAATGAAATGTCTAGTTTGGTGGTAGTAATATAGATGATACTTACCACAAGCTATGTGTACTTGGTTACATCCTCAAATTAATTCCCTTCTTTTGATGTGATATTCAAATTCTATTCCATTGGAGTAGAAAGAGGATTACACTCATCCATGCCAAACTTGTTCAATAATTCTCCAATGTACTTCTTCTAGGATATGAATATGTACTTTAGATTTTGAATCACTTCAATGCCCAAATAGTAGTGAATATGTCCCAAATTTGTCATCTCAAAGCCTTTCTTCAAGTATTTATTTATGGATGAAATTCATATTTTATTGTTCCCTATTATCAACATATCATATACATAAACTACAAGATATACAAACATTTTTCCAACTTTCTTGACAATTTTGCATCGTCAAGATTGGAATGCTTGAAATTTAATTTCAAATTATTCTCATTTAACTTTTCATACCATGCTTGCGGTGCTTGTTTAAGGAAATATAAGGATTTTATGAGCTTGCATACCTTATGTTCTTGTCCCTTCACAACAAATCCTTCTAGATTAGACATGAAAACATTCTATTTCAAATCTCCATTCAAGAAATAAGTCTTCACATCCATTTGATAAATTTTCCATGCATTTTATGCTTCCATGGAAAATAGAGTATGGATGGTAGGCCATTTTGATTTGGGGGAAAAATTCTCCTCATAATCAACACCTTCTTTTTGTGAAAATTCCTTTTCCATGAGCCTTGCTTTGTGCTTTTCAAGTGAGCCATTTTATGTGTACTTGTTCTTGAATACCCATTTGCAATCGATTAGTTTGGTTCCAAATGGAGGGTCCACCAACTTCCATGTCCATTCTTGATGAGGGCATCATATTCCTTCTACATGGATTCTTTCCATTTATCATGAGAAGTGGATTATTCAAAGGAAGTCAATTCAATGTTAGTTCATATTCAACTCACAATCATATGAAAAATCCATGTCATCTACATCACTTGATTTTGAATTATCTACATTACCTCCATCTTGTCTTGATGAAATTTTGGTTCCTGTATTTCCAACCTCATCATGATGAACACTTTTAAGTGTATTTGGGATCCATTTTGGTGGACCTTTATGAGATGGTCCATCTTTCTCAATTGATTGAAATGGTGTTGAGTTATCATCAAGACTCAACATTTCAATATTCTCAATCATATCATCCAAATGAACTTTAGGTTCTGATGAAGTGGCTGGAACTTTTTCATATGGGGGAGATGGTTCTTCAAAAGGAGATTCCAAATATTGAACCAATATAGGGATCCCCCCTTCAATATTTGGAATCTCATTATAAATTCATGATATTTATTTACATGAGTGAATATGTCCAGATGATCAAGCTGCCTCTCAACAATTTCCTCATTCTTGGAGGATTCAAGAAAGATTAAATATCTAGAAAGAATACATTTCTTGTTTGTATCATCGTAAAGATGATATCCCTTGGTGGTATTTGAGTATCCCAAGAAGATGCACTTCCGACTCCATGCATAAATCTTGCTACTTTTCTCCTTAGGAATCAAGGCATAACATGTAGAACCAAAGACCTTGAGATGCCTCACCAAAGTAATGCGTTCATGCCACATTTCGTAAGGAGTTATATTTGAAGAGTATTATATGGACATTTTTTTTTCACATAAACTACATCATCCCAAAACATCAATTGTACATTCTTGAAAAAATCATGGAATGAACCATATTTAGGAGTGTCATGTTCATTCGTTCAACTACACCATTTTGTTGACGATTGTATGGAACTATGGTTTGATGCTTAACACCATGTTGGAAAAGGTATCTTTAAAATTCATTAGATGTATATTATTTTATGTTATCAGTACAGAGAGATCCAATATGACACTGAGCTTCATTTTGAATCCATACATCAAAATTTTTAAAATTTTCAAAAGCTTGTGATTTTTCTTTCAAAAAGTACACCCAACACATCCCAATGTAATCATTAATAAAATACATGATATATTAATTTCCATTTGCAGAAAGAAAATGCATAGTGTCACATAAATCATAATGAATGAATTCAATTTTTCTACATGCTCTGGAGGTATAATCATGAAATAGTTGTTTTCTATTCTTTCCAAGGACATACGCATCACATTGCTTCAATTTTCTAAGAATAATAGGAAAAATAGAAACACTATTCTTTCTCATCAAATCGAGACTGTCATAATTAACATGTCCAAATATAACATGCCACAAAATACTATATTTCATTATACCTTCACCTTGATGAGAGAGGTATGCAACATTTTGTGTATGGGAAAATGTCCCTTTTAGCATCAACAATATTCCATATTGCATTCTGATCATGACAACCATGTTTTTAGAATCCTTCCTTATTTCATGTTTTCCATTGAATATATGAATAGAGTGGTCTTGATATCGGATGTGCACAAGGGACAAAAAATTCCTTCGCATCTCAGGAAGATAGAGCACATTATGCAAAATAAAATATGGGAATCCAGACAACTTAAGTCCAATGGTGCCCATTCCTGAAGGTTTGAGACTCAATTTATCTACAAAATACACTACACCATATACATTGTCATTGAATTCTTCGAAGAAGTCTCTTCAAAATGTCATGTGGGAGGTTGAACCTATGTCAAGAAGCCATGCATCTTTCCAAGGAATACATGGCATGAAAATGCAAGGAAAGACATGGAAAGTAAATGCAAATGAAGGCATGGAAAGTGAAGGTAAGGCAAGGCAAGTGAAGGCATGGAAAGTGAAGGAAAGGAAAGTGAAGGCAATGAAAGTGAAGGCATGGAAAGTGGAGGAAAGGCAAGGAAAGTGAAGGCATGGCATGGCATGGAAAGAAAAGGAAAGACAAGGAAAGGAAATGCAAGGCACGAAAAGTGAAGGAAAGGAAAGGCAAGGCATGAAAAGGAAATGCAAGTGAAGGAAAGTGAAGGCATGGAAAGGAATGGAATGACGAGTGAAGGAAAGGTATGGAAAGACAATGCAAGTGAAGCCATGGAAAGTGAAGGCATGGAAAGTGAAAGAAAGTGAAGGCATGGTATGGCATGGAAAGACAAGGCAAGGCATGGAAAGGGAATGCAAGGAAAGACAAGTGAAGGAAAGTGAAGACATGGAAAGTGAAGGAAAGTGAAGGCATGGAAAGTGAATGCAAGTGAAGTTAAGTGAAGGGAATTGAAGGAAAGGCAAGGAAAGTGAAGGCATGACATGGCATGGCATGGAAAGGAAAGGAAAGGCAAGGCATGAAAATTCAATGCAAGTGAATACATGACAAGTGAGGGTAAGGTAAGGCAAGTGAAGGCATGGAAAGTGAAGGAAAGGTAAGTGAAGGCATGACAAGTGAAGTAAAGGAAAGTGAAGGTAAGGAAAGGCAAGTGAAGGTATGGCATGACATGTAAAGAAAAGGAAAGGCATGGAAAGACAATGCAAGGAAATAAAAGTGAAGGAAACACAAGGCATGACATGGAAGGGCAAGACATGGAATGACATGGAGTGATAAGGCAATGACTAGAATGACAAGGAAAGGCAAGGAATGGAAATAAAATAATACCACAAAAACCATAAAATGAAGCCAAAATTAATCCTTTTACATACCTATGGTCATTCAAGTAGACCATCGGGATCACTTCTAATATTGATGGTCTCCATTAAATTCTTGTGCTCAGAGTAAGACAAGAAGTATCATACATTTGATGAGTTATTACTTGGCATTATTTGTAGTTGGAGGTTTGTACCAATAACCAAGTTTGTAAAGTGGTATATAACTTGACTTGGTTTATAATCTTGAAATACATAACAACCTTTATTTTGTGTTCTTTCATCATGTGTCATATATTCTCCTTTAATAACCATTGACCCAATCATAAATTCAATGCCTTCAAAGTCTGTTACTGATCACATGAGGTTCTACTTTCCCTCTAAGCATCATGCCAACCAACAATTTGTGCCCCATTAATTATCTCTTGGGGAAACCATTGCATATATGTTCCCTACAAAAAATGGAGGGAAAAAATGTGAGTCCACTAAATGACCGAAATATAAAACATTGATGCTAGTTATTCAAAATTTAATAGAAGGATTCAATGAACCTGGTAGTATGAGAGCTGAGACATGATCATAATCTGTTGAAATACTTGATTGGTCCACCTCCAACTAGGATAATTCCATAGTTATACATTGACCAATGGGGGTTGATACATGATCCCATATATCAACCCAGTCTGTCGCTTCACAATCATCCCATTCATTACTACTACATGGACCACATAAGAAAGAGAGTTTTCTCATCCATATTTCAACTATTGCATTTTTTGATGTTCTAACTGAATGGAACCATGAGTTCCCTGAATTGTTTTTCATTCATACCACTGTGATCAATCTACATATACCACCTCCCAAAAATATCTATGTAAATGTTCTTTCCTGTGTGATTGGCCTTCACGGGTTCCTGTTCCCTGTCCCATTATTGAAGAAAACCATTCGACAATGGATTTCACATCTTGAATGAAAGAAGTATTTTTTAACTTCATTTCTTGCCTATGTAACGCTTTTTTTATGCATGCACCTGCTCCATCATGCTCCCATTTCTTGTGCCCAGACTCAAAATAGTTCCAAATGTGTGGTACCTTTAGTGTTTTTTGCAACATACACAACCATTGAAATACACAAGCATTTTTGAACTGGCCTGTGCAATCATCTGACCAAATCCAATGTTGATCCATTTGTATGTTCTTCTCTTTAAGGTGATTGTAGAACAACTGAAAACAATGTTGTATGTATGCTAATTCATGGCACCGATCATCACTTATGTAGAAGTGATACTCTTTCAATATAACTTTGTTTTGTTCATTACTATCCGGTCCATGCCTATATGTGATATGGACCATTATGTTGACCTGCTCTGAGTGATAATATTGGCTTTGAATCTCATTTTATTGTTGAAGGGTGTATTTCTTAGCAAAATCGACCACTGATAACACAGTACCAATGAGAAATGTATCTTTGCATGTTCAAAAATTCTTGTCTTACCATCGAGCCACATGGACATGATGAACACAATGTTGTGTCTTTTCAACGAAGTCCTTCATGAAGTCACAAACTCGTACTTGGGAAGTAACCAATTGTATCTTTTTTCTTTTTCGTCCTCCATCAATATCATATGCAACATATTTAAATATTTTCAAGGTAACCTCCTTCCTCCCCAATTCATACTCACTGCTTACATGGATGCACTTGCTCAATAATGTCATTCCACCATACTCGAGGCATGTGCCATCTAAGCATGCTTTTTGAAAAAATGTAAAACCCTCTGGCCTTGTACAAAAGATGTTGTGAATAAAGTCTCTAGATGACGACGACGACAATATCACTGATCATTCCTAGAAGAGGGTGTTATGGAAAACATGATACATATGTGTGTGTGTGTGTGTGTGTGTGTGTGTTGTTGACGCCTAGAAAAAAGAGCAACATAAAGGTCCTTCTTGCAAATAGGTTGCAATGCATTATTACTTATATATATCTTAAATACTACTAGATAGGTGGGACCCCTTTATAAAAGCAATGATAGAAATCACTTTTCTTATTTTTGTTTCTAATTACCTTGCGAAAAAGATTCACAGTTTCGAAGAATAAGAGTGGAAATCCTAACCTATTTACATGTGAAACTAATGGATGATAAGGGTGCTAACAATTTGATTTCAAAATAAAATAAATGTTTATTGTATTAAACATATTAGTCCACTCTTTCTAACCTTATGTTTTGATTTATTGTTTCAAATATCAATAATACACCACTCATGGTATATTTACATGCATGGGAAAATACTTATTATGTTGGATATGATACCCCACTAGCTAGGAATGTGGGACATATTATTTTGATGCTAAGTGTTAAATGGTCTATTATTGTTATGGAGTTCATATTAGCATTGATTCGACTTTGAATTTGGAAATGATACTTTATGTTCTATGCATTTAGATATGTGATGGCATTATTCTATGATTGGAATAAGCTTTTTGGAAATTGGAAGAGCTATATTTTTTGTTGTGGTTGATGGCATTAAATGAGAAAATAAGGGAAGCGATGTGCATTTACTACACATCCTTCTTACCCTACCTCGAAGCTACCACCTTTAATTTCTCCTCGCATTCATTTTGCTACTTTGGTTAGTAGCACCTCAATTGTGCTCGACCATTGGTGGAAAAATAGTTGTGATCTTAAGATTTCTAGTATTCTTCTC
>ML833486.1:62011-72311 GCA_009831015.1 Picea engelmannii
GTCATCAATCATATTATTCCCATTGAGTGTGATATATACTACTCAGAACAATTTTCTAGGTTCATAATTGGATTCCTTTCTCCGAGATATTTCCAATGACTATTTGTTTATCCGATTCCAAGCCCGACGTAAAACATTATTCCCTTATGAAGTTTTTGGCATTTTCCTTTCAGCATAGGTCTCTCAAGATGATGTGGAATCCACATGGACCCATTCCATGTGTGTTGGATGACATGGTGCTAACATGGTAGCTGATGCGAAAACTATCCCTTCAAGGCATCAAGATATCAACACTGAAATGGGACTTCAAATTTTTTGGGGGTTCAGGGTCCGATATAGGCCTAATAGCCCACTAGGGCACCAAAACACAGGGATATCGACTCCCCATGCAGACTTCCCTCCTGAGCTTATTTGTGAAGATCAACGGTCCAGATCTCTCATTTACAAAATCCGACGATTGGGATCTAACTGACACTTGTGACACATGGCACCTTGCCTTCATGACATGTGGGCTAACCACAACACTACACATGGAACCAACATGGTAATGGATTGGCTCTGATGATGTATATGATGTGGAACTGAAAACCTGTCACCCTCTTCTTCATACTAACATTCCATGTTTGACGTGACATCCATGTGAACCCTTCCACATGTGTTGGACATGGCAGATTACGTGGCCACTGGCCCACCAAGACCACCCACCCACTGACATATCAAAATGTCAACACTGAGACATGATTGAAAACTTTTAGGGGTCCAAGGTTTTGACATGGGCCCATTGACCCACTGTGGCAGTGGGAACACCATCCCAATGTGCTATCGAGTATCGACTTCTTGCACTTGGCCCCACTTATATTATTTTGATATCCAATATTTGGGGCATCAACCCACCGATCAAAAGTTTACATCACACACGACTCTGTAGGGTTCCGTGACTCTTTTGTGCTTCATGCACAAATGACTAAGGATTTCCTTTTTCTTATAAATCGTTCAATATATCGTTTCCCCATGCATGTGGGATAAAAGAAAATAACGCCCATCGCAGATCTATGGTGGGGATCCACACATGGAATAGATCCTCGACTCCTATGAATTGTCTCTTTAGAATGCATATCCATTCGTTTTGTTTCCTGAACTGCGAATGGGAAGATATCGTCAGGGTTTCAGGGCCATGGAGGACCTCTTAAACATGTTTCAAAGGTGATCTTGAGACTTTTAACCACAATATTCTCTCCTCGACGTTGTCCATATAAATATAAATAATTCAAAGGAATACTTCCAAAATTTTTGTAGAAGGCCCCTTGAAAGGCCCGATGCTGTAAACTTAGCTTTGATACCACTTTGTAACATACCCAACCATTAGCAGGCTGGGCCATGCTACTCAAAATGTACTTCTTGGACAGATTCAAAATTCTAATACCAATTAATTATTAGCAAGCATGGAATAGACACATGCAATAATAAATATTCATGTTACACCATAAATAAATGAGCCATATTCCATGCAAAACAATAACCAGGAAGAATGCATAGAATAAACACATCATATCTCAAAGATAATAATCAATACACAACAGAAATAAATACACAAGCAGAGAAAACCATGACATACAGAACTTATATTTAACAAAAAAATCACCAAATGGATGCAGACCAAGGATGTTACACCCAACCATAGACATCAATGTTCCAAGTCTCAATATCAAGTCACCCCCGAGCTAGGGATATGAATCCATAAGGACAGGTCTCAAATTGACACTTAGCTCCCTAAACCAGTCATCAATCAAGATTTCATATGTTTCTCAAACACACAAAAAATATAGTTTACCATCTCTTTTCCCCTTCATCTTGCCCCAACCAAAGAGAATGAACCCCCTTCACTGCCACACAATCCCTCATGTTGTATACCTCTTTCCATGGCTCTAGTTCTTCTAGTTAGAAAATCTCAATGTTGGAAACTCTTAGGATTCTCAGCTATGGATAGTTTTCTCTTAACTTTCATTATTCTCATGCCCACAAGAATCCCTCCCTTTTTGGAATAATCAATAATTAATTAAATCCAACCAACCTTGGATTATTTCCTTTATCAATTAATTTTCCTTTCCCCATGTGTAACCAAGAATGAGCAGAAGAGTGAATTCAAGAGGGAAAACTCCAAAAATGAATTTTGAGTAAGAATGAATGGCCAACCCCAAATAAAATCAATAAAGGGGATTAAATATCAAAATCATAATGTGGCCTTCCCCCAATAAGCTCGTGTAACCCCCGCTTTCTCTCGAAAATTCCAAGGTGGGTAAAATAAGAATAACATACAAATGTAAAGGCTTAGTCACTCAACTTTCTCCTTCTCTTATGGAATCTTAGCCCCTTATAACTCTTGTCCTTTTCCATATCACAACCAACGATGGATTTTATTAATAAAAATGTTCAAAGTATTACATTTCCTAGGCACTCTGGCCCCTTGTAATTGTTGATGCACTCCAACTTTTCATCAAATAAACAAAATACCTTATTAATCTAGGGACTCCGGGGACTCAAAACCAATGTATTACAACATTAAGGAAATGGACTATTCCATACATACCTTAACAAAATGGAGTTGTAGAAATAATTAATAAGAATTTGATGGAAAAGGAAAAGATCATTCTTAGCAGTGTCAGGCTAGGATAGGAATTCTTCGTAGAGGTAGTGGATACTGCAGGTTGCTTGGTAAATTTATCTCCTTGATTATCGTTGGTTGAAAAAATTTAGAATGAGACATGCAATGGTAAAAAATCATCTCTTATATATCTCAAAGTTTTTGTTTATGATGCTTATGTACATGTTCCAAAGGAAAATAGGAGTAACGTGAATAATAAATATGAAAAATGTATCTTCATTGCTTATAAAGATGGTACAAAAGGTTATAAACTTTGGAATCTAGTAACTAAGAAGAGTGTTTATAGTCAGGATGTTGTTTTAGTGAGGTTAAATATGTTACCAAATAGGAAGTCCTACCAAGGGAGAAAGAACCAGCTATAATAGAGTTTGAGTTGGAGGATGAAGAATATGACTCAAAAAAAAATATGAATCATAAGAAAAAGAACCTCATACTCCATTTTTGAGGAGATCAATTTGGGAAAGATGGCAACCAAAAATGTATGCTCCACCTAATTTTGATTCTAGTTTTGATTTAACTATTATTGATAATGTTACTGGAACTCTTAGAGAGGAAATGGATTTAGAGGATAGTAAAATATGTGTTAGGTCAAGTAGGGAAGAATGTGTAACTCCACACTTGTGTTTCACATTGACATGAGAGGTTCATAAATACATTGTAATTGATTGTTGGTCTTCCCTAAGGGTTGACTCTTCCTATCACCTATGACTCTTCATAGTTACAATAATTTTACAATAACACAATCCCAAGGATTAAATGTCCAACATTCCCCCCTTAATCTGAATGAGGTGTTTGTGAGTTCAAGCATCATTTTGAACTTTTCATTTTTTTTCTCTTCCAAGTGCCTTGGTGAAGATGTATGCAATTTTCTCATTTGTGGAACAATGCCTCTAGTGAATAGTCTTGGTCTCTACATGATATCAAATTAGGTGATACTTTATGTTGATGTGCTTAGTTTGATCATGGAATCTGGGATTATTGGGAAACTTTATTGCAGAAGTATTGTCAACTAGAAGAGGAGTAGAATTCACCTATTTCTCCTACAAATATTCAAGTATTTTTCTGAGCCACACAATCTCTTTTGTTGCTTTTGAATCTACCACATATTCTGCCTCTGTTGTGGAATATTCTAGAACTAGATATTTGCATGATCTCCATGAGACAATTGTTGATCCAAGACTCGTGAGCTGGCCTGAAGTTGACACTCCATTTTCCTTATCAACAATAAAGTCTGAATCAGAATACCCGATCAAGTTGAATTCGTCTACCTTAGAGTACCTAAGTCCAAAATATTGTATTCCCTTCAAGTATGTTAGAAATCTTTTTATAGAATACCAATGTACTTCAAAATAAATTTGCATGAACCTTGAAAGAATCCCAATAACAAATGAAATGTCTAGTTTGGTGGTAGTAATATAGATGATACTTACCACAAGCTATGTGTACTTGGTTACATCCTCAAATTAATTCCCTTCTTTTGATGTGATATTCAAATTCTATTCCATTGGAGTAGAAAGAGGATTACACTCATCCATGCCAAACTTGTTCAATAATTCTCCAATGTACTTCTTCTAGGATATGAATATGTACTTTAGATTTTGAATCACTTCAATGCCCAAATAGTAGTGAATATGTCCCAAATTTGTCATCTCAAAGCCTTTCTTCAAGTATTTATTTATGGATGAAATTCATATTTTATTGTTCCCTATTATCAACATATCATATACATAAACTACAAGATATACAAACATTTTTCCAACTTTCTTGACAATTTTGCATCGTCAAGATTGGAATGCTTGAAATTTAATTTCAAATTATTCTCATTTAACTTTTCATACCATGCTTGCGGTGCTTGTTTAAGGAAATATAAGGATTTTATGAGCTTGCATACCTTATGTTCTTGTCCCTTCACAACAAATCCTTCTAGATTAGACATGAAAACATTCTATTTCAAATCTCCATTCAAGAAATAAGTCTTCACATCCATTTGATAAATTTTCCATGCATTTTATGCTTCCATGGAAAATAGAGTATGGATGGTAGGCCATTTTGATTTGGGGGAAAAATTCTCCTCATAATCAACACCTTCTTTTTGTGAAAATTCCTTTTCCATGAGCCTTGCTTTGTGCTTTTCAAGTGAGCCATTTTATGTGTACTTGTTCTTGAATACCCATTTGCAATCGATTAGTTTGGTTCCAAATGGAGGGTCCACCAACTTCCATGTCCATTCTTGATGAGGGCATCATATTCCTTCTACATGGATTCTTTCCATTTATCATGAGAAGTGGATTATTCAAAGGAAGTCAATTCAATGTTAGTTCATATTCAACTCACAATCATATGAAAAATCCATGTCATCTACATCACTTGATTTTGAATTATCTACATTACCTCCATCTTGTCTTGATGAAATTTTGGTTCCTGTATTTCCAACCTCATCATGATGAACACTTTTAAGTGTATTTGGGATCCATTTTGGTGGACCTTTATGAGATGGTCCATCTTTCTCAATTGATTGAAATGGTGTTGAGTTATCATCAAGACTCAACATTTCAATATTCTCAATCATATCATCCAAATGAACTTTAGGTTCTGATGAAGTGGCTGGAACTTTTTCATATGGGGGAGATGGTTCTTCAAAAGGAGATTCCAAATATTGAACCAATATAGGGATCCCCCCTTCAATATTTGGAATCTCATTATAAATTCATGATATTTATTTACATGAGTGAATATGTCCAGATGATCAAGCTGCCTCTCAACAATTTCCTCATTCTTGGAGGATTCAAGAAAGATTAAATATCTAGAAAGAATACATTTCTTGTTTGTATCATCGTAAAGATGATATCCCTTGGTGGTATTTGAGTATCCCAAGAAGATGCACTTCCGACTCC
This sequence comes from Picea engelmannii, assembly GCA_009831015.1. NCBI lineage: Eukaryota > Viridiplantae > Streptophyta > Pinopsida > Pinales > Pinaceae > Picea > Picea engelmannii. The sequence continues at coordinate 67,568 of ML833486.1, forward strand.
ATGCATAAATCTTGCTACTTTTCTCCTTAGGAATCAAGGCATAACATGTAGAACCAAAGACCTTGAGATGCCTCACCAAAGTAATGCGTTCATGCCACATTTCGTAAGGAGTTATATTTGAAGAGTATTATATGGACATTTTTTTTTCACATAAACTACATCATCCCAAAACATCAATTGTACATTCTTGAAAAAATCATGGAATGAACCATATTTAGGAGTGTCATGTTCATTCGTTCAACTACACCATTTTGTTGACGATTGTATGGAACTATGGTTTGATGCTTAACACCATGTTGGAAAAGGTATCTTTAAAATTCATTAGATGTATATTATTTTATGTTATCAGTACAGAGAGATCCAATATGACACTGAGCTTCATTTTGAATCCATACATCAAAATTTTTAAAATTTTCAAAAGCTTGTGATTTTTCTTTCAAAAAGTACACCCAACACATCCCAATGTAATCATTAATAAAATACATGATATATTAATTTCCATTTGCAGAAAGAAAATGCATAGTGTCACATAAATCATAATGAATGAATTCAATTTTTCTACATGCTCTGGAGGTATAATCATGAAATAGTTGTTTTCTATTCTTTCCAAGGACATACGCATCACATTGCTTCAATTTTCTAAGAATAATAGGAAAAATAGAAACACTATTCTTTCTCATCAAATCGAGACTGTCATAATTAACATGTCCAAATATAACATGCCACAAAATACTATATTTCATTATACCTTCACCTTGATGAGAGAGGTATGCAACATTTTGTGTATGGGAAAATGTCCCTTTTAGCATCAACAATATTCCATATTGCATTCTGATCATGACAACCATGTTTTTAGAATCCTTCCTTATTTCATGTTTTCCATTGAATATATGAATAGAGTGGTCTTGATATCGGATGTGCACAAGGGACAAAAAATTCCTTCGCATCTCAGGAAGATAGAGCACATTATGCAAAATAAAATATGGGAATCCAGACAACTTAAGTCCAATGGTGCCCATTCCTGAAGGTTTGAGACTCAATTTATCTACAAAATACACTACACCATATACATTGTCATTGAATTCTTCGAAGAAGTCTCTTCAAAATGTCATGTGGGAGGTTGAACCTATGTCAAGAAGCCATGCATCTTTCCAAGGAATACATGGCATGAAAATGCAAGGAAAGACATGGAAAGTAAATGCAAATGAAGGCATGGAAAGTGAAGGTAAGGCAAGGCAAGTGAAGGCATGGAAAGTGAAGGAAAGGAAAGTGAAGGCAATGAAAGTGAAGGCATGGAAAGTGGAGGAAAGGCAAGGAAAGTGAAGGCATGGCATGGCATGGAAAGAAAAGGAAAGACAAGGAAAGGAAATGCAAGGCACGAAAAGTGAAGGAAAGGAAAGGCAAGGCATGAAAAGGAAATGCAAGTGAAGGAAAGTGAAGGCATGGAAAGGAATGGAATGACGAGTGAAGGAAAGGTATGGAAAGACAATGCAAGTGAAGCCATGGAAAGTGAAGGCATGGAAAGTGAAAGAAAGTGAAGGCATGGTATGGCATGGAAAGACAAGGCAAGGCATGGAAAGGGAATGCAAGGAAAGACAAGTGAAGGAAAGTGAAGACATGGAAAGTGAAGGAAAGTGAAGGCATGGAAAGTGAATGCAAGTGAAGTTAAGTGAAGGGAATTGAAGGAAAGGCAAGGAAAGTGAAGGCATGACATGGCATGGCATGGAAAGGAAAGGAAAGGCAAGGCATGAAAATTCAATGCAAGTGAATACATGACAAGTGAGGGTAAGGTAAGGCAAGTGAAGGCATGGAAAGTGAAGGAAAGGTAAGTGAAGGCATGACAAGTGAAGTAAAGGAAAGTGAAGGTAAGGAAAGGCAAGTGAAGGTATGGCATGACATGTAAAGAAAAGGAAAGGCATGGAAAGACAATGCAAGGAAATAAAAGTGAAGGAAACACAAGGCATGACATGGAAGGGCAAGACATGGAATGACATGGAGTGATAAGGCAATGACTAGAATGACAAGGAAAGGCAAGGAATGGAAATAAAATAATACCACAAAAACCATAAAATGAAGCCAAAATTAATCCTTTTACATACCTATGGTCATTCAAGTAGACCATCGGGATCACTTCTAATATTGATGGTCTCCATTAAATTCTTGTGCTCAGAGTAAGACAAGAAGTATCATACATTTGATGAGTTATTACTTGGCATTATTTGTAGTTGGAGGTTTGTACCAATAACCAAGTTTGTAAAGTGGTATATAACTTGACTTGGTTTATAATCTTGAAATACATAACAACCTTTATTTTGTGTTCTTTCATCATGTGTCATATATTCTCCTTTAATAACCATTGACCCAATCATAAATTCAATGCCTTCAAAGTCTGTTACTGATCACATGAGGTTCTACTTTCCCTCTAAGCATCATGCCAACCAACAATTTGTGCCCCATTAATTATCTCTTGGGGAAACCATTGCATATATGTTCCCTACAAAAAATGGAGGGAAAAAATGTGAGTCCACTAAATGACCGAAATATAAAACATTGATGCTAGTTATTCAAAATTTAATAGAAGGATTCAATGAACCTGGTAGTATGAGAGCTGAGACATGATCATAATCTGTTGAAATACTTGATTGGTCCACCTCCAACTAGGATAATTCCATAGTTATACATTGACCAATGGGGGTTGATACATGATCCCATATATCAACCCAGTCTGTCGCTTCACAATCATCCCATTCATTACTACTACATGGACCACATAAGAAAGAGAGTTTTCTCATCCATATTTCAACTATTGCATTTTTTGATGTTCTAACTGAATGGAACCATGAGTTCCCTGAATTGTTTTTCATTCATACCACTGTGATCAATCTACATATACCACCTCCCAAAAATATCTATGTAAATGTTCTTTCCTGTGTGATTGGCCTTCACGGGTTCCTGTTCCCTGTCCCATTATTGAAGAAAACCATTCGACAATGGATTTCACATCTTGAATGAAAGAAGTATTTTTTAACTTCATTTCTTGCCTATGTAACGCTTTTTTTATGCATGCACCTGCTCCATCATGCTCCCATTTCTTGTGCCCAGACTCAAAATAGTTCCAAATGTGTGGTACCTTTAGTGTTTTTTGCAACATACACAACCATTGAAATACACAAGCATTTTTGAACTGGCCTGTGCAATCATCTGACCAAATCCAATGTTGATCCATTTGTATGTTCTTCTCTTTAAGGTGATTGTAGAACAACTGAAAACAATGTTGTATGTATGCTAATTCATGGCACCGATCATCACTTATGTAGAAGTGATACTCTTTCAATATAACTTTGTTTTGTTCATTACTATCCGGTCCATGCCTATATGTGATATGGACCATTATGTTGACCTGCTCTGAGTGATAATATTGGCTTTGAATCTCATTTTATTGTTGAAGGGTGTATTTCTTAGCAAAATCGACCACTGATAACACAGTACCAATGAGAAATGTATCTTTGCATGTTCAAAAATTCTTGTCTTACCATCGAGCCACATGGACATGATGAACACAATGTTGTGTCTTTTCAACGAAGTCCTTCATGAAGTCACAAACTCGTACTTGGGAAGTAACCAATTGTATCTTTTTTCTTTTTCGTCCTCCATCAATATCATATGCAACATATTTAAATATTTTCAAGGTAACCTCCTTCCTCCCCAATTCATACTCACTGCTTACATGGATGCACTTGCTCAATAATGTCATTCCACCATACTCGAGGCATGTGCCATCTAAGCATGCTTTTTGAAAAAATGTAAAACCCTCTGGCCTTGTACAAAAGATGTTGTGAATAAAGTCTCTAGATGACGACGACGACAATATCACTGATCATTCCTAGAAGAGGGTGTTATGGAAAACATGATACATATGTGTGTGTGTGTGTGTGTGTGTGTGTGTTGTTGACGCCTAGAAAAAAGAGCAACATAAAGGTCCTTCTTGCAAATAGGTTGCAATGCATTATTACTTATATATATCTTAAATACTACTAGATAGGTGGGACCCCTTTATAAAAGCAATGATAGAAATCACTTTTCTTATTTTTGTTTCTAATTACCTTGCGAAAAAGATTCACAGTTTCGAAGAATAAGAGTGGAAATCCTAACCTATTTACATGTGAAACTAATGGATGATAAGGGTGCTAACAATTTGATTTCAAAATAAAATAAATGTTTATTGTATTAAACATATTAGTCCACTCTTTCTAACCTTATGTTTTGATTTATTGTTTCAAATATCAATAATACACCACTCATGGTATATTTACATGCATGGGAAAATACTTATTATGTTGGATATGATACCCCACTAGCTAGGAATGTGGGACATATTATTTTGATGCTAAGTGTTAAATGGTCTATTATTGTTATGGAGTTCATATTAGCATTGATTCGACTTTGAATTTGGAAATGATACTTTATGTTCTATGCATTTAGATATGTGATGGCATTATTCTATGATTGGAATAAGCTTTTTGGAAATTGGAAGAGCTATATTTTTTGTTGTGGTTGATGGCATTAAATGAGAAAATAAGGGAAGCGATGTGCATTTACTACACATCCTTCTTACCCTACCTCGAAGCTACCACCTTTAATTTCTCCTCGCATTCATTTTGCTACTTTGGTTAGTAGCACCTCAATTGTGCTCGACCATTGGTGGAAAAATAGTTGTGATCTTAAGATTTCTAGTATTCTTCTC
>ML833487.1:0-11667 GCA_009831015.1 Picea engelmannii
TGCTCGTAGGCTACCAACCCACTCTTTTCTAATGCAGAGGGAAAAATGAAACTATCTGTAGCACTAGAATCAAATAAAATATTAACCTTGGTATGATTTAGCATACCTGTTGACTCCACCCTCGTGGATTGATGTTCGGTCTGGCGATTATTAACCGCTACGTAAATCTGGTGACTGCTACTTTCTCTCCCCATCGGTGCCTTTCCTTCTCTATGCACAAACCCTGATTGTAACTCTGGGCAGTCATGCTGGTAATGGGGTCCTCCGCACCCCCAATAGGTAACACGAGATTGAACCTATGTACTATTATGTGACTGTCTTTGAAATGAGTTCCTTCCCCTGGAACCTCTGCCCCTACTAGTTGTTCCCTGAGATGGTCGTGGACCTATCTGAGTTGTTGGCGATCAATGAGATGTTGCACTCGCTGCCATTGAAATCCATGTGGCTATTGTCCTTGGCACGAATCTTTACCATATGGCAGTGGCCTTGAGCCCCCTCCCCTGGGAAATGTCCTAGGGGCCTTCCCGATGATTCCAGGATGATGCGGAAAGGTCGACCTCATACCTCCATTCAAGTTCATGTGTTCCCCTGTGTAACGCGCATTTTCCACTGCTTCTGCTACTGAAGACTGGTGGAATGGAATGAAAGGGCTCGGCGATTGGCTTGATGAATTGTGTGTAAGGTCTCATGAGCCTAACGCTTGGATAATCGGAGATTATTCTTTAGGCTAGTACCTTGCTATCATTGATAATTAAACTATTTATATGCAAATTTATCTGTAAAAGTGATATGTGTGGCGCGTTGGTGTTATTGCTCTTCTTAAGGCGCATCGCTTGGTGGGTGGTCTTGGGTTCAAACCCATGGACCTTCTAAAATTTTAATTAACCTTTTAATGTATTTTAACTTTACTCTAAATACACCATTAATTTAATTAAAATTTTAATTTGATAATTAGTTACACTAATAATTTTAAAGTTACATAATTATTTTTTTATTTTTTTTTTAAATTTACTTTATACTGAATTATCGTAAATTAAATTTAAATTAATTAAAACTAAATTGACCTAAATTACTTTTACACCAAAATAATAAATAAATAAATAATTTAAACGAGAACTCATGCACAATTTATAAAGGAAATTTAAAATTGAAGAAAATCGAAATAATTAAAAAAAAGTGCGGGCACGCATGGATTCCACGTGCCCACCATGCTTCCTCCAGCATCCTCCTGACCTAAACCTAACCCCACATGTACTCTCTCAATACCCCTAACCCTAATCGTCATGTAGCTTGTTTCAATTGCGAACACACCCTGAGCCTCTCCTGCTCTGCAACTGCGGCGGAGCTCTGGAAATGGTCGGAGCTCTAGTAATGGTCGTGGCTATTTCTCATGGCGGTATGTGTAGGGTTGGTATTTATTTTGGCATAACAGAACTGCAATTTGATACAAATATTTTGTTAAATTTTCTCAGAGTTGCGGCGTTTTTCCATCAACTCTGCAATAGGGAAGGTCTCGGCGTTGTGCGTTGGCTATTGTGGTTTTTTTTTTTTTGGTTTGGTTTTATTAATTAATTTTTTTTTTTGATAAAAAAAAAATTGTTTTGTGTGGTGTTTGCAGGCCGCATGAACTCTCTCTCCTTGGCTGTGTTTGGTGTGGCAAACTTGGTAGTTGGTGCTTTGATCTTTGTCGTAGCTCCCTCTCCCTCTGTCGGCTGGATTCGACCGCTTTGTCAAAATTGGGGGTTTTGTTCTATTTGTATTCCTCGATTGTTTGCAAGGTGTTATACACAATTTTGGTCATTTTGATGATGTTATGATGATGTCATGATGATTGAAAATCAATCTCTTCAGTAAGAACATTTTCCTGAGAAAGGTTACACTTATCAGCTTCCAGAAATCACATTTTAAAGATAGTTCGCAGGCTGCATATATACTCTCCTGCGAGAATGCCTGATTCTCGCAGGCTGCTTTCAGTTGGGGTGCAAACTTCTCACACTGTACTCAAGGTTAGGGTGCGAACATCATTTTAAAGAGGAAAAAGGATAAGATCTCGATCCTTCTAGAAGGGAATCTTCTAGAAGGATGAGTTGGCTTTCGAATGGTTGGAAAAGTACTGACTTTCCAGATATCTTGGGATCATTCCCTATCCAAGTAACCAATCTATATTCTCTTATATATTGAGGGGGTTGCTCATGGAAAAGGTTAGAAGAAAGCTAGCAAGAGATTGATAGGAGAATTGTTGAAGCCTGTATGAAGGACTGATGCTACAACAACAAGAGACTACAACAAGGTCATCACAAGTGGTTGATTTTCTTCATGCATGAGCAAGTGTGTGTGTCAGAACTAGGAGCCATTGAAAGGAGACCTACTACATCAAGGCTCAAGTTGTAAGTTTCTATTTCAATTAATTCAATACAGTAATATGTCCCTTTCCCATAAAGATGATGTCACTTTATTACATGATTCCTTGATCACATGTATAGACTAGATATTGAATATATTAACTTGCCTATATTCCGATTGGTTTGTACTATGGTGATATGAATGGTGCAAGAGCATTGGAGTATAAATCTTGGAACAATAGAGACATAAGGAAAGCGTTCACAAGGTATGCCTACAATCCTTAACTCTTAGTTCATTCAATAGACTAGATCTAGGGAAAGAGTAGTATTTTGTTCTGTTTTGTTCTAGATCCGGGTGGATCTAGGGAGATCGGTTCGTGTCCGCACTTACGGATTAATCTTGAAACAAAATTGGCAACTCCACTGGGGAACTTATCCCTTTGTCTTTTTGGTTTTTTGAAATTTTTGTGGCCATTTGCTCTATTTTTATCATTCTCCTGTTTTGTTAGTCTCTGAGTCCTCAGGATACCATGAGAGACCTTCTGGGTCTATAAGCCAATTTGATTTTTACTTTCTTTTTCAAAATTTTCATTAGTTTCAGGGATTCTCGCACTGTGTCCATTAACACCCTGCGAGAACCTTGACAGTTCGCACTCTGCATATGCATTTCAATGCGGATAGTTCGCATGCTGCATCAAAGTGGCCTGCGAGAACCATAGTTTCTCGCACTGTGTTCCACATTGGCTTGCGAACAGTTTTTTGAAATTTTTGAATTTAAATTTTGACTCTGCCAATAGCTCATATATGTTGATTTAAACCTCTTTGGCTTGTTGAATCAGTGACTTACATATCTTTTTCTTATTTTGCTTGCTTGAACGGATCTAGGGTTTCCAGGTCCTTTCTTTCCTTTATAGCTTGACTTTCAATTTTTGGCTCTTATTGGCATTTTCAATCTCTCTGATTTCTGGAGTTGAGTATGTTGAGTTAGCTGAGAACCAGTGATTGGCAGAGAGTCAAGTGTTTGGTGTTTCTTGTTTGCTTATTGTTTCAAAAGGACATTTTTTCATTTGCATTCAGGAACTCTTTTGGTTTGGTTTTGTTTTTACTTTCATTGAAAGAATTGGTTGGGTTGTTTTGTTTGATTCAGAATGATTTGATTTTCTTTCCTCATTGATTTGAGTTCTTCTTGGAAAGTGAACTGCATGTTTTCTTTCAAGTTTTGTTTTTGCTTTTTGCGAGAACATTGAAAATCGAACTTTTAGAGTTTTGAAGTTTTGAAAGAGACATATAGAAATTGCTCATTAATATATGATTGTTTGCATTGGCATCTGAAAGGAAATTGAGCATTGTACTTGCATTGTAGTATTGAGATTGATTCGGAAATTGTTCTCTCTCTCCCATAACTAGGATTCATCGAATGAAAAGAATTATATTTCATCATATCCTTGCATTATTTGGGTCAGAGTCACACATCATGCGTTTCACTTCCGCCACCTTTGAGTAAACAACAGCTTATAAAAACATTGCGTAATATTAAAATTGATCTAGTAACTCTTTTCTAGGGCTCTTTACACCAACATTTAGCTAGGCTAGTGCTTTGGAGTAGGAAGAGGGACACACTCTCCAAAAGCTCAAAAACACACAATAGCATCTTGAGTTAGGGAGTGTAAAATTCCATTGACCGCATATTGTCCTGGGAAGCCCTTCTAACACAAGGGTCAAGCATTAGGTCGCATTGGTGTTAGCAGAGATACTAACCTGCTTTGTTGACATCAGTGTAGAGATTGCACGTATTACGGGGATCACTCCGAGGTATACCCACAATTATGAGTGGAAGCCTTTGAGTTGGTTTCGGGCTAGATACCCTGCCCTTGCGTGTGGATCGGACTGACGACTGTTTCCCCAGGCAGTACTATTGTTTGTGGTGACCTTAGTGGCTTATCTCTATAGGTTCTTACCCAAGGTGACTGTGGAGGGGAAAGTCTTCACGGTACCTGGAATCGACGTTGATCAAACTCACTCGGGCTCCTTGGAGGGTATACCCACGATTATGTGTGGGAGCTTGCACCAAGGCGTAAGACTGTTAAGCAGGTCGTCAACGTAAATTTTCCATCTTAGCCCCACCCCTTCTCGTCTCGTTGTTACGACGTTGGATTTCATCACCAACTAGTGGCTTCGGTATTAGAAGGTATTGTTTGCTTGGTGATTGCTTCTAGATTTTGTTTACTAGGGTGTGTTGTTTATTTCTCGAAGTTGACCTTAGGATTTTCGTTGGGGATTTGGATACTTGTTTACAATTTCTCCCCCGCGACGTTCACGTAGGATGCAAGGTTTGTCTCCGGAACATCCGAAAGCTTCACAACCTTCACATACGACAACACTTGAGGGTACCCCTGAAGACTCTCCTCGTCCGGGTGAAATCCCTCTTGTTACTCTACCACACGTGGACATTAGTGACGTCCCAGAAGTTTTTACACCACCTCCACAAGTAGCACCCACTGATTCTCTTGCTGAATTTCGAATTACCAATACTATAGAGGATTATCGCATTCGTCATGGTGAAAGACCTGTTGGACGAATAAATCCTTCTAAAGAAACCTTTGTTACCTCCTCTGAATCAACTGTTGGGCCTTCTCACGGTGTAGTAGGCCAAGATATATTTTGGTCGGGTGATTTCCGACGAGTCTTGTTTGGTACTGAGTCCACACCTGTCTATGAAATCAAACCTCCTGTGTCTCCTGAACCAGAGACTACACCCGAGACTACAACTTATCATTTTATTCTCCCTCCCAATATGGCCCATCTCGCTATTACTTCAAGTGTCCAAACTGGAATTACCGCAACTACTCTTCCTCCTATCAATACCCAACAAACTCCTGAGGCTAATCCGAATTTACCTCCTGGTTACCATGCACTGAATCCATCGTTGAATGTTTCGCATCCAACACCCCCACAAACTCCTGTTGGTTCTCCAAGTGGTCCTTAGTTTTCTGGGCATCCTATTCCCGGTTTCATCCCGACACTCCCTCAGTTTCCTACTGGCAATTTTAATCCTAGTGGCACTATTCCGATCGTTGCCCCTAATGTACAGATTCTTGTTGGTGGACAGAGTGGCACAATTCCATTTCCTTTTCCCTTTCTCGGACATAACACAGTTACTACACAACCTACGGTTGGTACACAACTTCCAGGTGGAACTGTCCCTTTGATAGGGGGACCAACCTCACCTTTAGGACAAAACATACCTCCTGCATTGGCCCAGTATTGGAATCAACTTATGCAAAACTTTCCCCAAAATGTTGGGGGAAGCAAGTTGTCCCTACTACAGGCCAACCATATCCAGGTGTGACTAATCCTATTTGGGGTTTGGGTCAGACTACTCAACCTCAAGTCCCTACTCAGACTCAAGGTCAAAATCCTTGGGGTTACTATCCTATTCAGCCACCACAGAACCAGCCAGGGTATTCCCTCTGGGGGCAAACTACATACGGTCCTACTGGTTTACCGACAGGGCTTCCACCCCAAATTCACCAGTATCCACAAGTGAATCGGCAATTGCCTTTTCTTGCTACTTTGGATTTGCCAGATTTGTCTAGGATTCTTAATTATCCTATTCGTCACTCTCCTCAATGGCCTGCTATTCCTGCAAAGATTCCATCAGATATTCCAAAATTCGATGGGAAGGTAGGAGAGGACCCAAATAATCATGTCATGACTTTCCATTTGTGGTGTTCATCCAACTCGTTGATGGACGACTCCATTCGACTACGTCTTTTTCAACGAACTCTTACGGGTGCTGCCGCGAAGTGGTACATTGAATTACCACGAGGTTTCTTTTCAGATTTCAATACCCTTGCAATGGCCTTTCTAACACATTATTAGTTACCAATCCGTTACGATACCGGAACCGAGATTTTAACCTCCTTCAAACAAAGCTCGGGCACTCATATATATGATCATATTCATGAGTGGCGACGGAGGCGACGTCTCATTAAACTTGAGCTTCCCGATCATTTACTGGCCGAATGGTTTACAAAGTCTTTTGTAAACAAAATTGGTAAAGACATTGCTATGGGCGGTGTTGTCACTGAAGAGTAGGCTATTAGTCGTGCTCAGTATCTGGATCTCGTTTATTCGCAAACGGGAACCTTGTATGATTTACTACCTGATTTACCTCGTCCTGGTACTTCCAGCACTCCTGCTACTCCCGCTGCCTCGCATGCAGCTGATGGTGTGATTGGTTCCACTCATAGCCACTCACATTTCGTTTCAACTACGACCCCCAAGTCCAATTATTCTAATGTTCATAATGCCCTGTCTCCTGCTCCTCCCCCCGGTAAAACCTTTGAAGTGAACGCTGTTCAATCCACGCCTACCGGTAAAAATAAATCAAAGAAAGGGAGAGGCAAGAATAAGGGGGGTAAAAATAATAATCCAAACGAACAAACTACAAATGCTCCTGTTGATGAATGGGATAAACGCAAACCACGGTATCCTTTCCTTATTTGCGATGACGATCACTATACAAAGGATTGTCCTCGACGTGCCGAAGTTTCTAAGTTCCTTCAAGGAACACCTAAACCACCGACGCCGGCTGTCTTGTCTCAACCTTTCCCGTCTCAGCAACAGGCCTCATTGGTCATTCACGACCAACCTTCTACTTCCACCACATCATATGTTTTGATGTGCACCGGTGATTCTAAGAAGAATGACGTTGCAATTGCAACTAGAGATAAAGACTATACTCCTTCTAAGGAGAAAGTGGATGATTTACCTCCTGATCTGGTACAAGCCTCTCCACCAAATCCACCTACAAATGGTCCTCTTCATCTCGAACGACCGAGTCTTGATACAGTCCTACGACCCTCTAAAGGTGTTGTTCGCAAGTCGGCTTTAAATCCTCACGCTCGTGTGGCTCAGAACTACAGTATTGTAGAAGATCTAGCCCAAGCACCTTCAGCGATGTCTGCCCTTGAAGTCCTTCAGTCTTGTCCTGCGCAACGAAGGGCTCTGTTGAAAGCTATAGGTGGAATCGATCCTACGGATTCGAACTTAATAGTCTTTGACTTGGACGACCATGTTCCAAGGTTACCCCCTCAGCTTGCTTTTCAGATACAAGTTATTGTCGCTGACAAGAGCATTTGTCGAACAGTGGTTGATGAGGGGGCCTCTACGTGTGTAATGTCTCTTACTTGTTGGAAAGATATTGGCTCTCCTTCGTTAACGGAATCACAAAACACTTTGAAAGCCTTTAATGGCTCTAGTTTTAAGCCTTACGGCGTTCTTTCTTCGTTGTCTGTCACTCTAGAAGGTAAGACCGTCCAAGTTGAAGTTGAAGTTTTTGATTCTCATTTAGATTATAATCTTCTTCTTGGTCGTAGCTGGGTAGATTCTATGCGCGTTGTTGTATCGATGCTTTTTCGAGTTTTACGATTTCCTCACCAGGGAAGAGTTGTTACCGTTGATCAACTTGCCTTCTTTAATTCTGATACTCGCATGGGGAACGTACCATTCATAGCTAAAACCCCACTGGGTTACGAGAATGTTGGAGTCTGTCTCTTGAAAGACTCGTCGTTAATGGGTACTTTTCCCATACCACCACCACCCGATATTCTATGCCCGTCAGTTGCTTCGATTAATATGATCTCCGTCATTCCTCACGAACTTCCTGTGTCTGTTGACCCTTGGTTAGTCCCTGATCTTGGAGATCATGCTCGTTTCGGCAACGTTATGTCGTTAAGTCCGGTTGAGTCTGCTTATCATGCGATTCAATCGGCAACACCTTCTACACCTTCTCTTGAGGAGTTGTCTCCGGATCCTTTTCACATTGTCTTTCCCACTAACGAGATGATCATGTCCATCATGGTTGATACACCTTGGGATGATGGGCATCATCGTTCCATACTGTTTCTGGAACAGCATACTCTTGAGAATTATCAACGGATTTCGATTCCGTTGACCGTTGTTGTCACGATGACCGTTCCCGGATCTACACATGATGTGTTTGCGGAAGGAAACCTCAGCAATATTTCTCCCACGATACCCATTGATATTTCAATTAAACCTGGGATTATTGAGAATGTTCATATTGGAGCTTCGTGTTCTCCAGAGGAAATTGTCACCTATACTGCTTTGTTCAAGGAATTTCGTGATGTTTTTGCCTGGAGTTACGAAGAGATGCCAGGTATCGACCCGTCTATCGTTGTGCATGAGATAAAAACTTACCCTGGAGTTAAACCAGTATGGCAGCGCCTCCGTCCTGTCCATCCACGTAAAGCGGCAGCCATTAAACTTGAGGTTGAAAAACTTCTCAAAGCCGGTTTTATTTACCCTGTCGCTTTGACAGAGTGGGTTTCCAACCCCGTACCGATTGATAAGAAAGGTGGAAGTATACGTGTCTGCGTCGATTATCGGGATATTAACAAAGCCTGTCCCAAGGACAACTTTTCGACCCCGTTTGTTGATCAGATCGTTGATGATTGTGTCGGTAGTGAAATCTTTTCCCTCATGGATGGATTTTCCGGTTATAACCAGATTAATATAGCTCCTGAGGACCAACATAAAACCGCTTTTATTTGTCCTTGGGGTACTTTCGCCTACAGAAAGCTTCCTTTCGGTCTTAAGAACGCAGGTGCAATGTTTCAACGTGCCATGTCTTATGCGTTTCACGATATCAAGCATATCGTTCAACCTTACTTGGACGATTTGCCGGCTCATTCTTTATGCCAAGTCGATCACCCTATTCATCTCCGAGCAATTTTCGTTCGTTGTCGTTTCTATCACATTCGTCTCAATCCACACAAGTGTGTCTTTTGCGTAGAGTCCGGCCGTCTCCTCGGTTTCATTGTTTCACGTCAGGGAATCCGGGTAGATCCCATTAAGGTTGAGGCAATCCTCAATCTTCCACCTCCTTCTTCACTGCGCCAGTTACAAAGTTTGCAGGGGAAAGAAAACTTTCTTCGTCGGTTCATCCCGAATTATGCCGAGATTACTCGTGGTTTCACACGTCTTTTAAAGAAAGATTCAGAGTTTGTTTGGGATAAAATTGCCAACAATGCTTTCGAAGCTTTAAAGCTATCCCTAACAAAGGCTCCTCTTCTTTTCCCTCCCGATTATAGTCGAGATTACTTTCTTTATCTGGCTGCTTCCGAGTATACCATCGGCATGGTCCTCATTCAAGAGGATGATAACCACGATGAGCATGTTATATATTACTTGAGTAGAAGTTTATCATCAACAGAAGTTAAGTACCAACATGTTGAGAAACTGGCTTTGGCTGCTGTTCAAGCAGTGCAACGTTTTCGTCATTATATTCTCGCCAAAAAAACTACCGTGATTTCACACAGTAATCCCATGCAACATATATTGACACGTCAATTGCTGGGGGGCAAGTACTCCAAGTGGATATTCATTCTCCAGGAGTTCGATTTGGAATTCGATCGCGCCACGTTGAAGAAATCCCTAGTTTTTGCTGAGTTAATTTGTGATTTCCCCCACTCTGCCACGGAAAGTGTAGCAGTAGATTCGTTACCTGATGAGTCACTTTTCCTTATCAGTACCGATGATATTTGGTACGGAGATATCATTATATATCTCCAAACTCAAACCTTCCGGTCTTCTTTGTCCAGTAATGAACGACGTCGTATACGTTATCAGGCTCGTCAGTACATTATCCTTGGCGATACTCTTTACCATCGAGGAATTGACTCTGTCTTTCGACGTTGTTTGACTTTTGATGAGGATGAGAAAGTTTTGAATGATTTCCATTCAGGAGCGTGTGGCGGTCATATGTCTGGGTATGCTATTGCCCAGAAGATCTTACGTGTAGGATACTCTTGGCCTTCCTTTTTTAATGACTGCATTAATGTTGTTCAAAAGTGTCATGCTTGCCAGACCTATCAACAGAAGATTCGGTCGCATCCTGCTCCCCTTCATCCTGTAGTCTCAGTAGGTCCTTTTGCTAAATGGGGCATTGATTTCATGACATGTCACCCTCACTCGGCCCGGGGGCATGGCTATATTATTGTAGCTATTGATTATTTTACAAAGTGGGCCGAGGCAATGCCGACATTCGATAATACTGGGAAGACTGCAACATTATTTCTTTTCAACCATGTCATCACTCGTTTTGGTGTCCCTCAGGCTATCATTACCGATCACGGTAGTCATTTTCGGAATTACATGATGTCAGAACTTACAGAGAAGTTGGGCCTTCATCATGATAGCTCAACACCTTATTATCCATAGGCTAATCGCTAGGTCGAAGCTATAAATAAAGTCCTTATAACGATGATTCGACGGATGATAGGAATAAATAAGACTAGCTGGCACACGATGTTGTTTTCGGCATTATGGGCCTATCGGACATCTGTTAAGTCTGCTACGGGATTTACACCCTTTCAATTAGTTTATGGAATGGAAGCCATTCTACCAATAGAATGCGAAATACCTTCTTTGAAGCTAGCCGTTGAGCTCTTACCTAATACCTCTGCCGAAGAGGAACGTCTTTTGTATTTGATGCAATTAGACGAGACCCGACGTGATGCCACTTTGGTGATAGAAGCCCAAAAGAAACGCGTTAAGGCACAATATGACAAGCATGTCAAGCCTCATGTTTTCTCTGAAGGCGACCTTGTTCTTCTGTACGAATAGGATAAAGATGTCCTAGGAGCTGGGAAATTTGAAGCTATGTGGCGTGGTCCCTATATTGTCAGCAAAGTTTTGGAAAAGGGAGCGTATGAGCTAGTGGATTATGATGGTGTGCCTTTGAGTGAACCCAGAAATGGGTTGTACTTAAAGAGGTACTATGCATGAGTTATTTGTGCATGAGTGCTTGTATTTTATCTATCATACTACGTGTGTGTGCTACTTTAATTTTGCTTTTGACGTTATCTGGTCTCTGCCCTTACGTGACGTTATTTTTTATTGCCAAATGTCGGAGTATTCACTACCTTATATTGGCTTCGCTGATGGAGCTAGCCGTAGTACTCAAAACCTAGCTTCCGCTGCATGGGCAATCTATGCCCCGACAAACGAACTCATATCTCTACAAGGTATATGTCTTGGCCGAGCAACCAATAATATCGCCGAGTATAGCGCCGTTGTTGAACTATTGGTTGATGTTATTTCTCTTGGGATTCGTCACTTGGTTGTTCGACTTGACTCGCAGTTGGTAGTATTATAGCTCAGTAATGTATATTCTATTCGAAGTCCTACTTTATTAAGAGTATATTTGCGGATTCGCCTCTTGGAACGATATTTTGACCACATTGAATATCAACACATTCCGAGACGTCTTAATACATTAACAGATGCTTTAGCTAAT
>ML833487.1:61414-76533 GCA_009831015.1 Picea engelmannii
TGTTGTGGGTGGGAATCCCTCCTACGGACTTAGCATTTAAGGGATCTAATCATGCATGCAGAAAATGACCATTTCAAAGGCCTCTACTCTTTCCTATCCTCCCAACACAAAACCCCACATTCATGCAATACAAAGGTGTAAATGAGATTTGGAAACTCTACCTTAAGTCCTCTGTTTGATGTCGATCCCTTTTCTTTCACTCTCTCTTTGATTGCAAGCCTCCTCCCAAAGTTGACCTGCATTCACATATGAACAAACAAAAAGATGCAAACATGCATTTCATATACTAATTGTTGGGTTAGTTGTGACAATATCATAAAATAAACATTCAACTTGAACACGTGATATGGCGGGAGGGGAAAAGTATTCCTTTTTGTATTAATCTTCACAKGAGTAAACTTACAATATGTGGTCGGCACTGCTCCTCGAAAATGGTCCTRGGCTCCTCTTCAACTRTCCTCCAACTACTTTTCTCTATACTTCTCTTTKCAMAAGGATGGCTAAAGGTTGGGACAAGGGGAATGCTCAATTGGGTATAGTCTCTTTACTATGATTTTCCTCTTATCAAATGGGAGCCCTACCCCTTCTTTTATAGGCTAGAAGGAGCTAGGTATTTGGTCGAATGACTGGCCATGCATGGCCTAAAGGTTTATTTAACTTGCCCAAAGATGTATGTTCTGTCAGCAACTTTCCTTTTTCCGTGCTTTTGTAGGTACACACGGATTGTATTGGGGCAGGTAGCGTGTACACATGTGCAGTAATGGAGCAGGGCATGTGGGCCTTTATAAAGGGGTTTTAAGAAGAGTTTTTTAGTAGTGTTTTGGCAAAGAAGGAATCTGAGATGGCCTGATTCCAGGTAAGCATATCTGGTGAAAATTAGGGTTATAACATTCACTAAAAATCTGGAATTGCAGACACTGGAGTTGCAGCTCCAAGAAGTGAAGCAGAAAGCAGATACACTACAGGCATAGTTGAAGGCCCTGTCAGTTGTAGAAAGGATAGAGAGATCTCAAGGACAATGCATAACTCAGCATTAGATCCATATGATTCAAAGCAAAGTGATGGAAGTCACTCAACGACTTCAACCTATGCAAGAAAAGGCATGTCTGTTGTTTACAGAGGTTGAGAGCCAAGGAGCAGAGCTAGAACATGTTATCCTCACAGAAAAACAATGCCTAGAAGGGCCAGTGAATGACACAATGATCCAGAAGTTCACTGAACAAGAGGCCACAACAGAGTAGCTCAAGCCAAGCTCGAGGCGTTCGAGGTAGAATTTATTAGACTAGAGTGACTTGGGACGGGTCACAGGTGAGTGTTGGGGGCCTATTGGCCCTTCATCAAGTTCTGGGAGTTTCTTGGTCATGTTGACCTATTTTGGGACTTTGACAACCTGTTAAAGGAGGAGCGCAAGTCGAAGTGGAGATCACGGGATCTCGGCCCCCTTTTGGGCCCCTTTTTGGGTTTTTTGGAATATGTAACAGGAATGGGATGTCGTCCCATGGGTTTAACCATGTTTAGGCCTATTTTGTAATGTATATATAGAAGGATAGGAAATATAGAAAGAGGTCGGTGTGATAAGTGCTAAAGGAATGGCTAAGTGCTAGATCTATGTGATCAAAGGATTGTAAGTGCTCTATGCATACTGTGTGAGCCTTGTAGATCTGAGTGCGAGTCCCTATGAAAGACTGTAGAAGGATTTGTGTTGTAATGCAAGGACTAAGGATCTAGCTAGCTGCGCATATCTTCTGTCTTGTGTGGAGTAAGGGTTTTGAGGCTCTGTACTTGTAACCAGTTGACTGAAGACAATAAAGAAGAAGAGTTGGTGGATGTAGCCCCAGGGTGGGGGTGAACCACGTAAACCATGTGTTATGTTCTTTGTGATTTTTCTTGATGTATTTACATATTATATGTGAAATGCTTTGATATGTTTAGATAGATCTATTCATGCTTGGTTCTTATTGTATGTTAGAATGTTAGATCTGATCTAGATATTCATGCTTAGTGCTTGATATGCTCATTCTGATCCATTTGTATATGTTGTGTGCTTGAATACCGTATATTAGTGTGAATACTACGAAGTTCTGCCTTATAAGCGAAGTGGTTATTGATTGTATAGTGAGGAACTGACAATGCTAAGTGCTTTATTAAGTAGTACAATCACAGATTTGTGTCCCAGCTAAGGTTGCAGACACCTGAGTCTTGAAACCACCCCTGCCTCTACCTCAGGTGAGACTTCATCTACTTCGAAGTTGTTGCCAAATGGGTCGGTATTTAGGGCTTTGTTGGTGCGTTGTTGTAGCTTTGAACCTTGGGTCTTTCCCTGTGCCAACATTGTTACTTCCCAACACATGGTTCATGGATTCGCATGGTTGGTACTTAGCCCCCAACTTAAGAAGCTAGTGGCTCAACTTCATCATGAAGTCTAGAGGTTGGAATCATTGCCCCCCAAGCTTCATTTCATTCAACTTCAAAGGAAAATGAAATGAAGCTTCAAATACTAGACGAAGGACTTGACTCAAATAGAGAGGGGGAACAAATCTATTTCATTTTTTAACAAGCTTGCCACAGAGAAGAAAAACTATTTCTGAGAATCCAAGTTCAATCCATAGACCTCTTTCTCATTTTTTAACGAGCTTGACACAAAAACACAAACTATACTCATGAATCCAGGTTCAATCCCTAGACCTTTGTTTCATTTTTTAATGATCTTGACACAAAAACATGAACTATTCTCGTAACCTCTATTTCATGTTTTAACGAGGTTGCCATAGAGATGTAAAACTATCCTCATAATTGATTTCAATATCATGGATTCCAAGAGGACAATGCTCCAGAAAGACACCATGTCAAGGGACAAAACACAGTCATGGCTTCTAAGATATCTTCATTTGACAAAAGAAACACACTCTGGAAGGAACACAGGTCGAGGGTCGCGATAGGGGTAAGGAGGTCAGGCTCCAATAACCCTACCAAAGAGATCACCATGTCAACTATCGGATCTAAGTCATAAGAGATGAATATTAAAATGAGAGGCTCATCATCATTGGTAGGTAAAGACATGGGAGACAATGCCACATAATTGACTTCTAGCGGGGGCGACACCGTCTGTATATATGAACCGTTTAGGGAGGTAATCCAGAAAGGGATAATGAATGAAAGTTGATCAATAGTCAAAATTCTTCCATCGTGAGGGAAATATATCACATGAAAAAGAGTGGACACAATATCCTTCATGGTATAGACATAATCCCTCCCAAGGAGTAAAGAGAAATCCAAGGGGTCTTGGACTACCATGACATCAATAAAGACAATTTTCCCTCCCAAGGTTACAGGAAACTGAGGAAGGGACCCTAATAGTTGACTCGTTATTTTTTTGAAATCTAACAGATTCTGGGTAACTGGCGCAAGTTGAGGACAACCCAAAGCTTGCCAATCAATAGAGGACAAAATACTAACCGACACACCTTCATCTATCAACATCTGAGGAACATCCCGACCAAAAACTTGTACTATAATCTAGAAAGGAATGTGAGAGGGAATATGAGGTCCAGTTAGCACACCCCAATTAAATAGGATGGCTTCATTACTTGGGGTGGTTCCATGAGAGAAGGAGGAATGCCCCCCGGTACAGTAGATTCTATATCAACAAGAAAAACATGGGCAACATCAAGTTTACTCTCTAGTGGGAGAGTAGAATCGACTGATAACGACGTCAAATTGACCACTTGGGTTTCATTCTCCAAGGGGAGAATGGGGTCAACGGGTGTAAAGGGATCGACCACTTGGGTTTCACTCTCTAACGGGAGAATGGGGTTGATGGGTGTAAAGGGATCGACCATTTGGGTTTCACTCTCTAACGGGAGAGTGGGATCGATCGAGGATAGGATCAGAGCGATCACTTGGGTTGCACTCTCCAATAGGAGAATGGGGTCGATGGGTGGAATCAGATCGACCACTTGGTTAATTGGTCCAACTAAGGACGTGACCAGATTGACTACCTGATCAACCAAATTGACCGATGGGGAAACCAAATTGATCATTCCATCAACTACAGGTGGTTTGAGAGAAATATTGTGATAAGAAGATGGAAGTTGAGGCGGTGAAACAGTCATGTCTTCCAGTAATTTCGAGGCTTCGTCCATACGAGGGAAAAGATGAGTTTGATGACAACCTTCAAATAACCTACAAGGAAACTTGACTCTACTTTTCTTCTTCCTAAGGGTATTTTGACTAGTTAACGGGAGGTCATCAGCATGTTGTTCAGAGGTTGATGGCATGGGTTGGAAAGGGTGTGTACACCATACTTCTATAACCTTGGATAAACCAGGGAAATCCTTAAGAAGATGGATACCCTTACCAAGCCTGTGAGGGTACCTAGTTTTACGGGTTGTTTAGGTGATCTTGACATCATCAACACTCCCAACACGATCAACAGTAATTGGTTTCTTTCCAACACGTCTGGCAGTGGTTGGAATTTTAGATCCTTGTTTATTTTTCTTCTTCTTATTCTTCCTTTTATTCTTCTTCTTATCCACCGATTTACTAGCTTCATAGCTTTCACTCGATGAAGAATATGAAATGGAATAAGACCTTGCAAGTGGAGAAGGTGAAGAAGATATTACTGGTGAAGAAGGCGAAGGATCAACATGAAGTTGATGTTCTTGGGGGGAAGTGCTTACAATAGAAGCACTAGTTGCATTCGAGATTACCTGAGTGGAAAAAAACCATACTGGTAATCCAATTGTGAGACCTGGAAGGCTCAAAGTAGCGATGTGAGGAGGACCAATATTCCCGTAAGAAGGAAAAATAAAAGGTTCCCCTAGAACAGGGGTTCCTTCATTGGTCTTTCCGAGAATGGACACCATTAAGTAAATATCCATCCTAGAGTCTACTAGGGAGAACAAACAACACACGCTAAAAATCTAGTAAGCAAGCAAGCAAACAAAACCTTCTCACAATGAACTCACTAGTTGGTGATGAAATACAACGTCGCGGGAACAAATTAAGAAGGGGTTGAGATAGAGCGGGTGAAAAAGTTACATTGACAACCTTCTTAACGGAATTACACCTTGGTGAAAGATCCCGCACATAATCGTGGGCATACCCTCCAAGGAGCCCGAGTAAGTTTGGCCAATGTCAATTCCAAGTACCATGAAGACTTGCCCCTCCAAAATCACCTTGTGTAAAGACCCTAAATCCCAAGTCGTCACACTGTTCCTCAAAGCAGGGTGCGGAAATCAAACAAAAATGGAAAAAAATAAAAATTAAGAAGGTTTTCCAGTGAATTTTAACAGTCAGAGAGTCAAGTTGGATCTCCCAGTGACTTAGAAAATAGAAACCAAGGAATCAAAGCAATAAATAAAGACAAACTAGGGAAACAATCTGTTCCCCAGTGGAGTCGCCAATTTTTTTGTAGGATAAATCGATAAATCCAGACATAAACTAATCTCCCTAGATCCACCTAGATCTAGAACAAAACACAACAGGATATGGTGCTTTCCCTAGGCTCTAATCATCGAATTTACTACTAAACAAAAGACGAGATACATACCTTTAAATGTCACTTCCTTATGTCTTTGTTGTTCCTGTTTCGCTCCGATGCTCTTGTGATACTGATCCTGCAGTGAGACACAAACCAACCAAAGTGAAAGAAACAAAAGTATATTCAATGACAACCTATGCATATGTATTATATCAAATAATAGGAAGAGATATTACAACCGGATGCCTTGATGTCGTAAGGTTCCTTCCAACAGTTCCTTGCTTCCCACACACTTCTTTCTCCAAGTATTATGAGACCATGGATCGGATAGCTACTCACAATCTATCTTGAAAAAGCACAGCCCAAAGACAATATACCAAGCTAACAATATCAAGCCAAATTTCTAATCTCAAAGGCTCAAGAACTTTCCAACCCAATCAAGCTCAAGCTAACTTTCTCCATGAGAGCTCCTCTCCTTTTATAAGCTAAAGAGGATAAGGTGAGGAGGTTAGAATGATCCCACTAAATCATGAAAGCAAGTAATATCCAAACTGTTCGGAGGACACTTCACCATAGAATCTTCTCCTTCTAGAAGCATCGAGAAGACGCTCGTTTTTCCCACGTACAAAGGCCACCACTCCTTGGCTATAGAGAAACCTGTAAAAACTCCACAGCCTAGCTATAGTGTAGCCTACTAAAATCAGGAATTTCCTCACCCTAGATATAGTGCAACCTATGGAAACCATCCATTTCCTCACCCTAGCTATAGTGCAGCCTGCGGAAACCAGGCATTTCCGCACCCTGGCTATATAGCAGCGTGTAGAAATCCTCCTTAATAGGGTTTTTACAAAGGAAAATAAAACTTCTTCTCTCAAGGAAAGTTCTTCTCCCTTATTTCTTCAGGAATTCAATCCATTGACCCCTATTAAGGCAACATATAGGTTTACATCATTAACAGGCATAGGGATGACGAAAATAGTGTGTAACAAGAGTGATTCTCTTGGTGATAAGTGCAGAAAGAATCGGATGCTACATTTCCCAGATCCATGTTTAAGTTGGATGGGGGAGGTTCAATTGCTTTGAACGGTGGATTCCTTTTAAATAAAGTCTTATATGGCCTCTTGCCTTGGTTTCTCTCCCTTGCACTTCTCTTCATGCCTATAATTCCATTTGATAGATTTTTGACCATGCATTGTAGGTATTCTATGTCCCCACTTCCCTTTTCAGGAGCTTGTTCTGTTTGTTTCCCTGGGGGTCTAGTAAGCAATATCCCTCTACTGGGAGGAGGTTGAACTTCTTTCTTAACTAAGGAGACTTGGCCTTCTTTACATCCCTTCATTTGGAACTCTATTTTTTTGTCTTCTTCAAAATTCTCAGCTAGGGTTGGTTTGGCGGCCCTCTTTACAAACATGGAAATAGAAGTTCGGAGAGAATTAGCGTACACTTTGATTTGCAACTCCTGAGTAGGTTTAGCCTCGGGATGGAATTTTTTAATATGGTGGTGAATATTTGATTTAAGTCTTTGACCCTTTCCTTTGAACTCATAGTGTCGTTGAACAACTCAGCCATCAAATCTCTTGTAGTAGTTTTTTTTGCAAATTTATTTAGGAAATCCTTTTGAAACTTCATCCAACTAGTTATAGATCCTACAGGAAAGTTAAAATGCCACGTGAAAGCTGAATTCTCAAAAGTGTAGGGGAACAACCTACAAATTACATCTTCATGTTGGGCATTCATCAGTCTGATGGCTAGTATGAATTTCTTAATATGGTTTTCAGGCAATCCTGAAGTTTCAAGGTCAAATTTAGGGAGTAACTTCTTTGGGTGTCGGGGAAGGTTATGGACTCAACCTGGGATGGCCAAAGCATGTATGGCCAACCAAGGTTTATTTTTCTGAGGTGGATTTCCCCTTTCTTCATCATGGTCATTGTTATCTTCCATGTCTTCAAATCGTAAGTTAAAGCCTCCTTCTTCTGAAAACTCATTGAGATTGGAGAAGTTATCGGACGGTGTTTCGGGGATTAGATTGAGAGGATGTTCAATTTCGGTGAGGAAGAAATCTATTAGGTCTTCTACCGTGTGTAGGAAAACCTGGTAGGTGGTATCGACCAATGGTCTACTTACTTTTTTTCTTCTAGGAAGTAATGGAGCTAAGGTAAGCACATTGATCTGTCAGGCATAATCTCTCACGATTATTCTGAATTGATTCAATTCCCCATGAAGAAGAGTGTAAGGTATATTAGGTAATAGGCGTTCTTCATTGTGTTGGGGTGACTCACTCATTTTTGGAGTACTCAGTGTGTGTGGTTTGTCTTGTAGATGACTAGCCATGCATGTGGGTTGTTTTGAATCTACAGGTTGTCTAAAATATTATGTGAAATATGTATTCATCCATCCATTCTTCATGCCCTCCTTCTAGCACCAATTCTATTGAGGGGTTCTAAATCCCTTTAACTCAATATTAGGAACCAAACCCTCCACCAAGGCTCAATTAGACTCTATGGCGTTTAATAGTGGAATGGTTCTACAGATCTTGAGATCTGGCCAAAATAATCGATGGGCTTTACATGTTCTTCTGAAGGCTTTCTCCTTTAGTTGAGAAGTTCTCTTTTGTATTTTCTCTTAGGTAGGACTGATATGAGGTAAATTCGGTGTAAACCAACCAAGTGACAAAGTGGGAAAAAAATTAACTAATGAAGAAGAGGTTGAGCTTGGGATAACCCTTTACTCTAGCATGCAAATAGTGATTGTATACCACAGGCCTAGTATTAATACATTAACCATGCGGGTATTCCAATTACTGACTAAGATACGATTTATCAGAAGAAAAAATGCATGTGATAAACGATGGAAAGTAAAATAATTCACTTAACTCTAATCATCAATCACATAATAACACAACAATTTATCTTCATCATTAAAGAAAGAACTGTAAAACATTGCATCAGATAACTTATCAATAGATTTAGTAGCTCTTACTCATTACAACATCCATTTATGAGACAAAATAAGAAATAGTTCTTCTTCACATCCAATCATACACACATTTGATGAAAACACAACTTGTCTCTGGTCCAAAAAGGACTTCTCAATTAAAGGCAACTTCGAAATAGTTCTTAACAAAAACAAAAAATGAGGGTCTTAACAGCAACCATCGACCCTTGCTAATAGGTCGATCCTCCTATTTATAACATGCTATTAACTAAAAATAACTACTAAAGTGCAACTAAGTAAAACAAAACTCTCCACATGACACTCTCTTCTATCAATTTTTCTAAGAGTCATCTCAAGATATCACTTAAGTGGGTGACTCTTCTCGTACACCGACCACTTGATGAACAGATCCTCGCAAGTGTTGGTGTACGGGAATCTATGTTGTTCCATTGGAGCCGAGTGAATCTCTCTTATCTCTACCACATGTGCTCGATACTTGACTATACTAGCACTTAACTGTTGTAGCATAGCACGATATTTTATCGAGTGCTCCATAAACTGTCACACCTGACCTGCCGTCATGTCTGTCACCTTTGTTATTTCTTCGACCCATGATGAGTCTTTCTCAGCGTGAGATTTGACTATGTTTCACAACTAAACAAATTCATCGGGTGTACCAAACTCGTGGAGTATGATATCTTTCATCACCTGATTGATATTGATCCATTTTTTCTCACACTTGGCCCATTTCTCTTGGATTTCTAGGTGAGATTCCCAAGACATTTTAACCCAATACTCGGTTGATTTCCTGATGTGGTCAATGCTGCTTTCCCTTAGCACCCAGATGCCATCCTCTTCAGCAACTCGGCCCTTTTGCACCACGCTGATGTAGTTTATTATTTTCATTCCTTGTTGCACCTTCTCATACCACCTCTCTGTATATTTTCACATGGCTAGTGCCATGAGGGTGTCTTCTTGTAGCTCGTCTATCCTTGTAGTGAATAGGTGTTGTTCTTATGTAAAATTGTTGTAGGCCTCCTTGAATTTTCTCCTCAGGTACACCGTGGCCTATGTGGTGTCCTGGTAATATTTCTCCAAGTGGTGCAAATGTTCCAATTCCTTTAAGGCTACAAACAGCTCCTCTTCATCCATTTTATCTTTGTCCAGGGTGTCATCTGTGATTGTCATCCATGCGCTAATAAGTTCATACATTTTAGCATGCTCTATGTTGATCAGGTTTTCCTCCATATTGATGAGTATGGAGCGATCTAAAGTGATCCTCCTCTTCTTGGTGGTTCTCTGGACGATATGCTTCCTTTCCTGGTCATAAGTGATAGCATGTATATCGGCTACTTCATCCATGGGTTTGGGGATTTGTTGATCTCCCTAGGTGAGTGTATTCCCAAGACTCCCAATGGTATACACTTGTTTAGGTTTGGGTTCTTGAACTTCCTCCCTATTTTCTGAAGACCTGACTTCTGTCTGTCGCTCATCGGGGTTTTGAGTGTCGATTGAAATTGATGCATCGAGGGTAGGCTCAGTACTTACTTGATCATCGGTCCTTGAGATGCCTATTTCCTTCTATGGAGCTCCTTCCTTTAGATCATTTGACCCTAGATCATCCTTCAGACTTTCCTCTTGGGTTTCTGGTGCATTGGGTAGCTCAGTGTCTAGGAAACTCTCAGCTTATTGCTCATTCCATGGAACCCCTTAAAATTGAGCATTGGGAGTTGGGGAAGATGTCTTCTCTATCTCCTTTTCTTCTTCGATATGTATAGGGGTCACAAGGGATACCTCTGGGTTCTCATCATCATCATAGATTTTTAACAGTTAACTTAGGGGGTTCAACGCACTTGCTTTCCCTGATGTTCTGATTGTCTTTGGCTGAGTCGACACACCTATCAGTGATCTGGTCGGTTGTGTTTTGAATTCAGGGTCATCTAACCCATTATTTTCATAAATGTCTATGAATTCAAGGTCGTTTGGGCCCATCTAACATTCATATGGGTTATTGACAGGGGATCTTGTCACTCCTGAGAGGTCTAGGTCATCTTATAGCTGATCAATTACTCGTTGCACCTATTCTAAAATGAGTAACCCCTTCTCTCGCACGTCTTGATTCATGGGGAAACCTCTACCTTGCACCGGGGCTACCTAGGGAATATCTACTTCTTCGGTCGCTACCTGGGGAACTGTTGCTTCGACTTCTATCATTTCTTCTCTATCTCTGAGGGCCTCTTGAGCTGATTTTTCTATGGTTGTTTTTTGTTCGTCCAGACTCATGGCTTTGAACTTGGTCATTTTTGGATCAACCATCCTTGCCACCACCTCGTCCCAGTCTTGGGCATTTTCTGTGAAGATTTTGTCTTCAAATTTTTCATGGGAATATGGCCAACAAAACGACACTTGAGAAGCATGTTTCAAGACTAGACCCTTTGGGTCGTGCTTACGGAATTGGTCGGTCTAGAATCAGAATTCTAATTGGCTCAGCGCTTCCTGATTGGCTTGAGAAGTGTCTTTCACTAGGTAGAAGCCTACAAGAAATCCATAAGGTATAAAGGCTCGCTTCTTATCCTTGACCAGGGTGGGATTGTAACCTTGTAGGATGGTCTGGTAGCATATATCTCCCACTACAAGTTGGCCAGGGACATGTGATGGTAGGATATGAGGTTCTCTGGTGGCCCTAAATACCCTAATGTAGGTATCGCGTTCGTCCATATACCAATGGCCGACCTTTGATATCACCTTTTTGGCCACAACCAATAGTATCGGACACTCTTTCTTGAAAAGAATAAAATAAATGCATGCAATGAATTCATCACGGATGAGGGAGTAAGATTTTGTATACATGTTCTCCCATAAGACACTGAAATATACATGGATCGAGAGTTTCACAATGTGCCAGCTTAGGTTCATGGAGGTGAAAAAGTTTTTGGCACACACTAAATCAATCAAATATGATGCCATGTAGAAGGCTAGAATCTCCCCTTCTTTCGACGTCTGAGTCTGTTGTATGAAAATGCTCAGTTGCTTGGAAATGATGGCTCCCCAGTTGAAGATGCTCCCGGAAATAGCTACTATGTACACTAGAGGCATCCACGCCTCCAAAAATCTGGAGCAGTATTTCTCCCCATACAATTGGCAGATGAGAGTCATTAGGAAGATGTATGGTTGTCTTAGGTTGGTTGTTTGGTACCAGCTAGAATTTTGGTTGGTGTATTTCTTATCTTCTTTCCATGATGAGCCATTACCCATCTAGTGTTGTGGCGCTCGTAGAATTTTACAGTGAAATCAGTGTTCAATCGCTCCTTCGGGTCTCTAAGCTTGTAATACTTCTAGACCTCCACCGAAAGGAATACTCCAACACACTTTCCATTGTCATCATTAATCAAACATTTTTTCGTGTCCATGTGGTCAATGAGCCACTTCAGGAATTCTATGCATGGGAACACTGGAGTTATGCTTGCTACCATGTGCAGGTATGATCTTCAGATATTCAGAAAAACTTCATTGTCGAGCTCTCTCACGTCTGGGTCATTGTGCGGGATGTATTCCGAGAATTATTCCCAGACGATCTTCTTAAAGAGTTCCTCGCAATGTAGGAGTACCGTCTTGGTCCCAATTCTTGACTCTGTGTCTCCAAAGGCATGAGGTTGAATGAAAACCTTCTTTGTATATGTTTTAATGACCAGTTCTGGTCTTGGAGAAAATTCCAATTGTTTTGCAGCCCTCGGAGAAGAGCCTTCTCCTACCTCTGGTTCTTTCAGCTTGGGTTCCCTTGACGATCGCATGGTGGTTGGATTTCTTGGAGGCATTGTTCCTGTAATCGAAATAATTTTTTTAGAGACGGAGTATAGAGGAACACAGGATAAGATATATATATATATATATATATATATATATATAAAGTGCAAGCATGAAAAATCCACAGACTTGTGCATACCTGTAAATCTTGCTAAACTTGGTTATTTGTTACTCATGGGATCTCTGCAGCTTTTGAATCGCTCGTTTCACTTCTCTAGATGCTATGAAACTCCTTTGCACATAGAATGGGTTTGTTTACAATAGCTCAAGAGAATTTAAACTGAGGAAGGACTTACCTTGTCGTATGAACAATTTAATCCGGGTGATGAGTGGAACTCAAATAAATCTTCCATCGAATCTATGCAACTTAAATTCATCGTGGGTTGAAGGCGGAGGCGTGGAGGGTGATGTTTTCTATCAGTAATTTCAAACAGGTGTTTTGAATCGCACACGAAGTAGAAACTAATGAGATATTTGGAATTAATTATTCCCTTAAATGCTCTGAATCTAAACGTATCTAGCCCTAAAACATCCCATCATGTCGCTTTCTTAGTGGGAGGATTGGGGATCGACAATGTGTTATGGACATTTTCATTGATATCCTTCTATGAAAAAAAAACAAACCTCCAACGCCGATCAATTTCATCATATGGGGATGACGTGGAAAAACCAGCTCGGAGGTGTGACTTGGATTTAGGGGACCAAGAATAACTCGGGGTAAAGCTGGGTCATACATTTCTTCAATCTGGAAAAGACACGTGGCGTTGAAGACCGATGACTTAACTCGCAAGTATTAGTCGGAGTCGAGACTTTCTTCAAGTTGTGCGTTCTAAAATAAACCTAGGATCGCCAATGCCGAAAAGGTATCGGGGGTCAGTGATTGGGGATAAACTTATCACGTGATTTTCTTTGCATTATCTTCTTCAAAAACTCCCAATGACAAAACGTTTCGGGAATCGGTGATCAGGGAAAACTTTTTAGCATGGTTGAAATGTTCGTCGTGATTTTGTCTTCCCCGATTCCGACAAGCACGTTGGGTATCATCTATCGGCGATATCATTTCTTTCTTCCTTAACATTTACCCCTTTCACCTTTTACCAATGTCGAAGGGGATCGACTATCGGCGATGTCCGTATCTGATATTTTTTGTGAAAAAAAACTTCCTTATTTAAGTGTTAATCCCTCTTAATTCATGGAGTTTCATAAAGTTAAACAAACCTGAATATATAATGAGCGTTAAGAGAACAAGAAAAGACAACATTTCTCAAAAGAAAATCGAATTTAGACAGTGCAAAGATTAAGTTGTACCCAAAAAGTGAAAAATTGGCAAAGGCTTTTTAGTGTGTGTTGAGTGCTCAACAAGGTGCAAGGATAGACATATCACACATATTTTTACGATGTTATGATGTTTCCTACAAATTACTACATTTTTTATGATGCATTCTTGGTTTCATTTGGCGTGATAATGAGTGGTTAATGCATTATTGTTGAATGTTGTTGATAATCACTCGCGACACAGAACAGTTCCATGGGTATGAGGACCATGTTGTTTATAGGTGTTATGTTATAACCTTGTTACTAATTCATATATTGATTACTTATCCACATATATGCAAGGGATAATTAAATGGGAGCTATCTCAAACAAAACAAAAGAAACTATGGAAAAATTCTTAAGCTATGGTAAAACAAACTACATGTAAACTTCAAATAAAGCTATGGAAAAAGGATTATGTATAGACCTTGTGACAATGGACGACCTAGCTATTATATTATCTGTTTGGTTAAAGTAGTATGCAAATTTTATTTAAGTTGAATGGAGGCACATATATCAATGTTGATATGTGATTATTGTGTGGAGTTATGGAAAAGATTAATGTATGAAGTATCTTGGGTGGCGTACTATGAAATAAATATGGTCTCAGATATTATGATGGATTGGCATTGATTATACATTGGTTATATGGTTGATTTAATGGTGGATGTTATGTTTATTTGGATGTCTCGTACATGGAATTGAATGGGGTTAGGTGAGGAAGTGACGTACATTTACTGCACCTCACTCCAAACCTCCCTATCGCCTGTCACCCTATCATTTTTTCATTGTTGCATTGTTGTTCTGTTGGTTGTGAAGCTCTGCATTTCTAGGATTGGCAAGAGAAAACTCGATCGGTTCACCATTGAAACGGTTTTCTCACAGGTATGGATCTGAACTTTCCATCCATGATGGACTCTCTATTTTATGAACCAAATGGTGGCTTAGTGACGCATGGATTATGTGTGTTCTTGATATTTTTGACTATGTAAATATGGTGTTATGGATCTCTCTGATGACTGTAAAATGTTGGTAATTTTGAGCAGAGAAATGGGTATTATTGTTATAAAGGTTGTGCATTGGTTGTTATCTCAGTCAGTGTCATTTTTATGATGGGTCTCTCTGGAATAATAGTGATAGTGGTGAAATAAGGCTCTGAGTTTGATGGTTGAGGGTTTTTATTCGTCGTTCAGTGTATCAATGTCTTTCAACTCGTTTCCCTTTCGATCGTTGTTGTAATATTTATCTAGTTGCAGAGCATCGACATTTGGTGTGTTCTTTTGTTTAAACCCCGAGTTGTGGTTGATGGCCCTTTTCTTACTGTATTTTCGCTTAAGTCTTTCCAAAGGTCCAGTCTTGGTTGGTCTGAAATGTTAATATAGGCCTATGAATGTATCAAATTGATATGAATGGCGTCCTAGTTTTTTTTCCACAAAGAGTCTCCACTATCGTCCCTCTCGTCTCTGCTATAATTATGATTGTATGTTGTGAAGCATCATTGTTGTTGTCGTCAAAAGTTTCAACCTCCTAGGTTTTGGAAAGAGACATTATCCCTATGTGTCTTCAAGTACCCTTCATTGTTTAA
>ML833487.1:78451-106074 GCA_009831015.1 Picea engelmannii
CCCCCCCCCCCCCCCCCCCCGCTTAAAGGTAGAAAGGCAAGGGGGGTCTGGAATTTCATGTGTGCCGTCGATTTGGGTGCGCGGATGCACGCTGTCCAGATCCGTTCACTGCTTACCATGGAACATTTACATTCAAAACTTAGGACAAGTGGGTTTTAACCCATTCTTTTGCATTCTAACCCCCCTTACAAGAAATATCGCTAACATCGGCTCCATGGGGGATAGAGTCGTCCCTGTGATGCTCTAAGAAATTTTCCGTAGATTCAGTGCCTTTGTTGTTGGGCTATGGAATCATTTATTAGTCTGAAAAACAAAAACAAAAACAATATGTACAAAACGAAACAAAAAGAGCCAATTGTGGCTCACAAAAAACACTTTTTCAAGAAATGCCCATTTACTGGGCTGCCAAAAACTTCATTGCCTTCCAGATCCTGCAACCTGTAAGTGTTGTTTGAAAATGCTTCAAGGATCTTGAAAGGCCCGATCCAGAGGGCATCAAATTTACTGTGTTTTCCCTTTTCCTGCCTGGGTGCATCCCATTTGAGCACTAGATCACCCTGCTCAAATTCCTTCTTCTTGCTCTTCCTGTCAAAAGCCCGCTTGATCTTTTGTTGACGATTGTAGGCTCTGTCCATGACCTATTCCCTGATCTGTTGCACTTCCACCATCTGATGAATCCTTCTGAGTATATGATTAGGTTCTCCTTCAAGGACCTAGAGGAAATTTTCCACAGGTAAGGCAAGCTGAGTGGGAAAAACGACCTCTATTCTGTAAACAAGTTGGAAAGGTGAAAGACCCAAGGACTTCTTAGTTGTCACCCGATCGGCCCAGAGAGCAAATTTGAGCTTTGAGTCCCGGGCCTTCTGATTGTCCTCCAGTAGATTTTTGATAAGCTTGATCAGGCTTTTATTGGAGGACTTTGCCAGTCCATTTCCTTGAGGATAGTATGGAGTAGAGTGAACCAATGAAATCCCAAACTGTTCACAAAACTTGATCAGAGGCTCAGACCTGAAGGGGGAGGCATTGTCAGTGACAATTCTGCTTGGACAACCAAATCTAGCTATGATGTCTTCCAAGAAGCTAATGATTATTTTATGAGAAGTGCTCCTGGTGGGGACAGCCTCTATCCACTTGGTGAAATAATCAGTTGCAGTGAGGATCCATCTGTGCTGGCCACTTGAGGGAGGATGAATCTCTCCGATGAAATCCAATCCTCACTGTTGAAAAGGTGCCGAAACTACTACAGGTTTTAATGGGAGGGATTTGAGTTGTTGTTTACCTGAGAAATTTTGGCATTTAATGCAAGCCCTGACCTCTCTACAGACATCAATAAACAAAGTAGGCCAGTAATACCCAGCCCGGAGGATCTTTTGGGCTGTGGTCTTCCAAAAATGATGACCTCCGCAGAGACTGCTATGAAAATCGAACATCACTTTCTGCGCTTGCAACGGATCCAGACATCTTAATAATATCCCCAGAGGGTCTCTCCAATACAAGGCTCGGTCAATGAGGCAGTACTTGACCGCTTTGAGCTTTAAAGCTCTGGCTCTACTCTTTCCCAGTCCATCAGGGGGCTTTAATTCCTGCAGAAAGTACAAGATGTCCCTATACCAGGGACATGCTGCTAGTGGTATGGTGCTCTGGGAATTACTGCTGGATGACTCAGCTTTCTCATTGATACAGTTAATTTCTGGAGTTTTATAATTGGATTCAGCCAATAACTTGGCCAAACCCTGCCCCTTTATCAGCTTGGTGGGCTTAATTTCTAGGTCAAATTCGAGGATCTTAGCTATCCATTTGCCCCTTCTCCCGTCTATGTCAGGCTGTATAAGGATGTCCTTCACAGAAGTTGAAGGGACATATGCAGTGATTTTTGAGTGCAAGACATAGATTCTGAAAGCTTTGAGAGCTTTCACCAATGCGTAGGCCTATTTTTCCATGATCTCATATCTGAGTTCAGCATCTCTCAATGCCTTGATAAAGAAGGCAATAGGATTCTCTCGCCCTTGATCATTTCTCTGCAATAGGACTGCTGCTATTGAGTCATTAGAAGCAAATGAGAAAATCAGGAAATCTTTAGAATAATCGGGACTGATTAGCACAGGTGCCTCAGTCAATGCTTTCTTTATCTGGGCAAAATATCCCCTGGATTCAGCAGTCCATTTTATTTCATGGCCCTTCTTGAGCATGGCTATGATGTGTTTCATCAGCTTGGCGAAGTTTGAGACGAATCTCCTGAGAAAGTTGACCTTCCCCGAAAATGCCTGAACTTCTTTCTTGGACCGGGGAAGTGACAGGGCCTGAATCGCTTCCACCCTGCCTGGGTCAATCCTTACTCCTTCCGCTGACACTATGTGACCTAGCAACTTTCCCTCCTGCATAGCAAACAGTGATTTCTTGGGGTTTAAAGATAGGCCATATCTCCGACATTTCAGGAAAACTCTCTTTAAGTGACAACAGTGCTCTTTATCAGTCTTAGAAAAGACTGTGATGTCATCTAGATATATTACCACAAACTGGTCCTTCTCCCCGATGAAGGCTATGTCCATGGCTCGCTGAAACGTTGCTCCTGCATTCATCAGTCCAAAAGGCATTTTGGCATACATGAATGTGCCCCAAGGAGTGATGAAGGTTGTTTTTTCTTTGTCCTCAGGCATGACTGATATCTGATTATATCCAGAGAAACCATCAATCATGGACATCCTGGATGCACCAGTGACCCTCTGTAAGATGTGTTCCATGTTGGGCAGGGGATAATTGTCCTTCCTCGAACTTCTGTTCAGGTTCCTGAAATCGACACAGAGTCTGATTTCTCCACTTTTCTTTCTCATCGGGACCAAATTGGCCACCCATTCAGAATATCTCAAGGGGACAATGATCTGGGCATCCAACAGCTTCTTTACCTCTTTCTCATTGACAGGCAGCAACATGGGGTTTGTCTGTCTCAGCTTCTGCTTGAATGGCTTAGCCTCCTCTTTTAGTGGGATCTTGTGCTCGATGACTGATGTGTCATATGTTTTAAGGTCTTTGTAGGTCCATGC
This sequence comes from Picea engelmannii, assembly GCA_009831015.1. NCBI lineage: Eukaryota > Viridiplantae > Streptophyta > Pinopsida > Pinales > Pinaceae > Picea > Picea engelmannii. Next base: position 81,493 of record ML833487.1, read on the forward strand.
AAACACATCAGCAAACTCCTTCAGCAGCTTAGTATATTCGGCTCTCTGCTCCTCGGTCAAACTTCTTGACAGCTTGACAAACTTTGGCTCCTCAGGTGTGCCTATATTGCATTCATCTGTGTCATCATCATCACCTTAAACCTTACCTTTTACTGCCACATCATTCCCGTCGAACAATCTCTCTAACGGGATCAGTCCTCTCGGAATGTGATTACTCGGTAGCTGAATGATCTGGTGATCAGCAATTCTATTCACAAATTCCCCAGGGTGATGGTCATCTTCCTCTTCAAGATTCTCATCTATGTGCATTGTGGAAAAGTCATCAATGGATAGGATAAATTTCTCAATTTCTTGATCGTCTTCAAACACCCTCCAGTGTTTGACATTGTCTGGTATAGAAGGTCTGTATTTTATTTCAATGTCAGACTCGGCAGTGGGCGATGTGGGAACTTCGAGCACACTAGCTGTGAAAGCTAAACAGTCGGTCGAGGCATTTTCCTCCCTTGGAATGTAGGAAATGTTAAAATCCAGGAAGGAATCATCAACCAAGTCCCATACCTCGTTCCTGTAATTCCTGAGTCGAGGATGCTTAGTCTGATAAAAAATTTTGACCTGTTGTACAATCAGTTTTGCATCACCAAACACAGCCATATCCTTGATTCCCATTTCTTTTGCAGCTCTTAATCCCAGAACCAGAGCTTCATACTCTGCCACATTATTGGTGACCTCGAATTCCATCCTGTATGATAGAGAGATGGTCTCATGACAAGGTGATATAAATATCACTCCGGCGCCTGCACCCATACTGGAGAAAGCTCCATCAAAGAACATATTCCAAACAGAGGAAGTTGGAGGGGAGGTCTCCTGATTAATGATGGGTTGTTTTCTGACCTGCAAAGAAGCTTCAGAGGTGTGGGTGAGCTGTAGTAAACTAGAGCTTAAATCAGTGTCCAAGGCATAGATGGGATGATTGGTAGGGTTGGCCTCGTCACTGACAATGTAGGCTAGCTGGGCTTCTCTGTACAGTCTCCTATGTTCCCCTCCAAATACCGGAATGGTGGCATATGTGAGATCCATCTGTAACGTCCCTCCAAGTCTCTTGATCCAGGATCTTGACAACAGCATGTCAAACTTAGGGGGGACATCAGCTACCATGATATCCATGACCATACTCTTCATGGGTAGCTGAAACAGAGAGACTACTAGGTCCTTAATCACTCCCAAACACTGGACCCTCCTGGAGTCGAAAGAATAGAGGTCATGATAGGCTCGGGTGACTTCCAGTCCTAATTCTTCCATGACGGCTTTGGGCATGAGGTTGTGGGAGGCCCCTGAATCCATAAGGCAATTATGCAACACTTTATCATGTATGTTCAGGGATGTGTAGAAGGGAGGGGATGAGTCATCTCTGTCTTCTACCATGGGACCTAGGACAACTGCAGGCCTTTCATCTTGGAGGTTTATGGATTCTGTGAGAGGTTATGAGGCTTCGGACTTTAGTAGCTCAGAGAAGCGTTTTTTGAATTCCCCATGTCTGATTAGCTCGGTGAGGGGCACAGGAATTCTGATTTTTTGAATCTCATGTTCGAAATTGAAAGAAGACATAGGCCTTGGGATTTCTCTAATTTCAGGAACATGATTACGAACAATGGGAGAGAGAGGTTGAGCCTTCTTACCTCTGTGAGAATCCACTATCTCATCGGCAGGCTTCTCTGCTCTATTGGATGGCTCAGGAACATCAGGTGCTGCTTTTTTGTTTGACCTTAAGTTATACCTGCCTCGGCCACTGCTAGCTTTGTCTCCTTACTCAATTCGTTCAGTTGACCATCCATGAGAGACTCTTCATATGCTGATTGGGTCAGATGAGGGAAAGGGGGAGTGACTTCTACACTGTGGATTTTATGCTCAGGCTCGTCTACTTCCCCTTCTTCTTCATCAGCCACAAAATTGTTCTGGAAGGGAGCCTGAACTCTTTGGTCATCTCTGTCTCTTTCCTTCTCTCTGTGCATAGCTGGAGGAGCGAAATTATTTGTCCTTCTGAAACCTCCTTTATTTTCTATGTTCTGAAGGCCCTTGTACATTTTCTTCCTCTCCACCTTCAATCTCTCCACCTCTTCTTTAAGGAGGTTCATAACTCGGGTCAGCTCGTTTACTTGGGAGTGGGGCAATGATGGGTCGGAAGTTGAGGCTTTCGATTTATCTTTTCTTCTGTCTGCGTCGGCCTGGTTTCTCAGTCTGTCAGCTGCCAATATATTGGATTCTACTTCTATAGCTGCATCTTGCATCTGAGCTAAAGAGGTGGTTCTTCTTTCTCTTAACACGAGACAGAAATCAGGGTCAAATGCGCCAGCATAGGAAATTTGAGCAGAGGCCTCTGAAGGTTTAATCTCTGCAGGAATCTTGTTGTACATCTTATTAAATCTTTTGGAGAAGTCTGAGACAGACTCTCCTTCCATCTTCTTCAGAGACCCAAACTCATTCATGTAATACATATAATCTTTTCTGTCTCCCCACTGCCTCAGGAAAACGTTATCCAAGGCTTCAATGCCAGCAATAGATCCAGGGGCCAGTCCCCGGAACCATTTACTCACCTCCCCATCAAGGCTCTGGACAAAGACTCTCATCCAGACATCTTCACTCTCGATATTCAAGTTGTCTGCATAGCTGTAAAAGGCAGCTAGGTGCTCTTCAGCAGTTACATCTCCCTCACCACTGAACTTGGGCATGTATTTCAAATAGTCTCTAGTAGGGAGAGGGTTCAGAGGCTGGGGTAGAATCAAAAGAGCATATCTGGCAGCAACTATGGCATCCATTCTATTCGGAGGGGGATTAACACTAGCCATAGGGATATTAGGTAGAGGAGAACTCGGAGGAGAAGGAGTATGAACGGGAGATGTCGGAACATATATTCTTGGAGGAGACAGCGGAGAAAACAGAGAAAAAGCCAAGGGACCCGAGTGTGCAGACGCTTCTCTCTGCGCAGCAGTAATAACAAAAGGAGGGGTGGTGAAACCTTCATACGTTAGAGGTCTGTGATGAGGCAAGACCTCCAAGGAGGAGGGAGTGACAAGGATTTCTCTTTCTGATACCAGATCAAGAGGAGAAAACTCAGCAGGAACATTCCCAAAATTTAGAGAACGGGGGACTTCGGAAGAAGGACGACTAGGAAGCTACGAATAAGAAAATGGAGTGCTCACAGAAGGGGAGGGCATATTACCTGTTTCATCGATGGAAAATTCTTTTGCAGATCTCTTTCCCTTTCTGCGCACTGCTTCCGTGTCGGCTTCTGGTGTAGCTAAAGGCAAGTGTGGGTTAGACCTCGTATGTCTGCCTCTCGAAGCCACAGTTGATAGTGCAGGTTCTCCTCAGCAGAGTCGTCACAATGGAGTCGCCAGGTGCACAGTAGCAATCTTCAAGTTCTGATATTTGATGCACCTTCAGAATCATAGGATCTTTATCGTTCAATCCCGGGGAAAATATTCAACTTCGTCCCCAGCAATGGCGCCAGAAATGTTGGCATCAGAAGTCACTCCTGGATTGCTTGCAGGAGCAGAGCCCGATTCCCATCAGTTTAATGTCACGATTTGTTTTAAAGGGGTGATCAAATGGAGGGAAACTCGAGGGGATATCACTCTAACTCGGGGACTGAGTCTGGTACATATGGTGACAAATGAGGTCTTGATCCAACTTCAGCCAGTGGGTTGATAAAAGGGTGAGTAGGTGGAAGACTTAGTGAGGAAAATGAACAAACATCTTTAGGCAACAGGCTTACGGCTATTCGCAGAAGAAAGACACTGAAGGCAAGATCCACTTGGTTCAGGGTCTCAAGAAACTGAGGAGGACTCGACTGGATCCTCCAATTCCAAGTCACTCAGCGCTGGGAAAACCACAAGAACTGGCTAGAAACATCATAACTGCTACAGTGATCCTACCAACATCATCCTATAACAGTTATGGCTCGACTGGATCCTCCAATTCCGAGCGATTCTAACACAGTGGAAAAAAGATGTAAAAGAAATTGGCATTCATTAGGCAAGAAGTCTCAAAAGTGGATACATAACCAGAGTATCAGTGCTTCGTTAAAGATTTACAACCGGGAGCTCAGCTCAACCATCGATAGATACAAAAAATGGCGAAAACGCCTTCATATACTCAACACAACAACAACAGCGAAATCAAGACACTGCATTGAAAGCTTTGCGTCTGCATGGCTTCTGACAGTCAACATCTGAAAGATCGTGCAACTTATGTCAGAAGCAATCTTAATTCTTTGACAGTTCCAATGGCGAATCGATGTGCCTTAAATTCATGGCTGTGATTTCCCATTATGGCAGAGGAGATGTCTAACCACCACCAACCACTTCAATAACTGCAACATCGGGACTGAGGATGGCCCGGCCAACTCGACATCTTCAGGACGTGGAGGGCCTCCCATGCAGCCACCTGGAATAACTAACCGGCTCAAAGGATATGCGGGGAGGACAGCGTGGAAGGTGGGGCACGGGAACAAAGTGATGGGGCCACGACAGCGGGGAGAGAGAGACTGCAAGGGGGACACATGGCAGAATGCGATAAGCAAAGGAGGTGGAAGAATAGATGTGATGGACACCTTTAGGGGGAGGCTGATGTGGAGGGAAGGAGACGCGTGGCAGATGATGTGTGGATGATGAGAAAAAGGAAGACCACGCGGACCATAAAGGAGAGGTGGATGGATGACACGCGGCAGCAAGAGAAAGGCGGAAAGGAGGATGACATGATGAGGGAAGGCCCCATGCCAATTAAAATCAGAGCGGTTGAGGAGGACGAGGCTTGACCGAGCACCGTTGATCCGGGCGCTGTAATCTCAGCCGTCGAAAGCTTCTTACTTGATTCTGGACCCCCCCCCTCCGCTTAAAGGTAGAAAGGCAGGGGGGGTCTGTAATGGTCTTCATTGTCGTTGATCCGAGCGCGCTAATCTGGATCATTGGAGAGTTGCGCCCGCGATTCCGGACCCCCCCCCCCGCTTAAAGGTAGAAAGGAAAGGGGGGTCCGGAATTTCATGTGTGCCGTCGATTTGGGTGCGCGGATGCACGCCGTCCAGATCCGTTCACTGCTTACCATGGCACATTTACATTCAAAACTTAGGACAAGTGGGTTTTAACCCATTCTTTTGCATTCTAACCCCCCTTACAAGAAATATCGCTAACATAAAGGAAATGAATGGTTGCATACAATCGAGAGTTGTCTTACTATTCATTTATGATCTCGATCACTGTATTTTATCCAGCATGGTCTTGATTGCATAAGAAAACACTTGTGTGAGTTTTACTAAGCCCGATCAGGGTTCTGTCAAGTTAAAAGAGGTGCATGTATCTTAATTTAGTTTTGTTCGTATCATATATGATATGGATCTATAGGAATCATCATGGAGACTATAATTGGTTTACATATGTTGATACACACAGAAAGCAAGGTCGGGTTCCATTTTTTTTTTGGAGTTGGTTGTTGTTGTCGATTCAAGATTGTTTCAATTATATGATTGAAGATCTTGTGTTTTGATTGGTCCATCATGTATGCTCTTAAATTTTCATGTGATTGAAAAGGAACCTGTGTATACTAAACCGGGCCCGATTGTTGATTAGAGGACAATGAGTGTTGATTGTTTATCATGGTGCATTATTGATTATCAGAGATAAATGTTGGGCATAATATAACAAAAATTGTTGTGCATGTTTTGATTATTTTAAAAATAAGAAATCAGCGGTAGTATATACAGTATTGTTGAATGGGAAATGTTTTCATAAGTTATAAATGCATAGACTGTTATAGATAAAGGAATTCTGGGAAATTTAATTGTTATTGAGACATCAAGCCGTTTGATGAAATTGAGAACAGTGAATGTTTTGGTCTTGAGGTGGATGATTTTTGGATTAAAATTTGAACAGAGTTATGATAATTGATTAAGTTAATTTATTTAAAGAATAGTATCCATCTAATTCCCTATCACTTTCTCACTTTTTCGCTCATTACAAATCCCCTCACAATCCCAATTTCATTTTTCATGCCGTCTTCATTAAAATTAAATTAAATCTATGTATTACAGTGATTAAGAAATAACACAGAGATAGATGACAGCTGATATTTTTTGGTTATTGTTGCACAATCAATTGTTTAATGAATTGTTGAGCAGTAATCATGTTCTTACTCCCTTTCATTTTGTCACTTTTTTGCTCAATACAATCCCCTCAAATATCCCTGAACCCTAATTCACTTAATTAGGGATTGGATTGCATGGGTTTGATGTGATTGTTGAGACAAACTTTGTTTCATAGTAGGAGAATGTCATGTATGGCTTGTTTAAGAAGCTAGTTTCTAATAATTGTTGCATACAGGATGAGCTTCTTCAGCAGAGGAAGTCATGGCCGAAATAATAGGGGCAGAGGGCCTAGAAGGCACAGATTCTCAATACATTTCGAGTGATATCCTCAAGAGTTAAACCATATATTCCAAGAGAGATTTTTCAATTGGATTGGAGAAGGGGTAGTCCAACCTAGGCTAGAGAGGCTTCCTTTCCAACCTCAGCATGTACCCGGTATCCTTGGACCCCCTCATGTTTTGTTGCAACCTAAAGTTATCGAAAACGACAGATGGCAGGAGATTGTTCACCCAGAAGTCTCCCACCATCATGGCTGGCCAAATTTGTCTTTACCTGCTCCTCCTCCAACTATTAAACCAAATTTCTAGATTTCCCCTTGACGCAGACCTCCCCAACCCTCGGGCTGAAACCGCTCACAGGATTTTTCTTTGTCTCCTTCGAGTCGGATCGACTCTTTCTATTCCTTATTGGAATCTCCTTTCTATTGATCCACAGGTCCTTTCGGAAGCTCCCCTGTGCGAACAGCACTAGGTGCAAGATCCACCTTCTCCATGCGACCACAGCGCTATGACCAAGTCCTTATCTAGAAGGTTCTTTTCGTAACTAGCCACTTCACAAGTCAAAGGGTTGGACTCATGTTCCCTTATCTTGCGAATCCCCGAGATGCGAGAGGTCAATAGGGTGTTGACTCCTTTCAACATATGACATGTGTCCGCCTGTCTATTACTTGGGCCCACCTTGTGGTTTTTCCATGTGTCCCTCATGCCTAGCTTCAGCACTTCACAACTTCGTTTCCCAAAGTGATACCTCCTTTGTATCTCAAAACCTGAAGTGTCAAGACCCCGAACTCCTCAATACTCCTTATCGCAACTCGCGACTTCGCGACTTCTCCTTCCAAGTCTCTCAACTATTTTCCTTCTGAATCCCAAACTTCCAATGCACCGAAATGCTTGTCATGTCCTCTCCCACGAAAATATCACATTTCGCAATTTCAGGAATCTCGGAACTAATATCCCGACCTCATATTCCCTGAAATGCCGAAATGTCGAGTTCTGACTCGTTATTTAATGTTGGCCCCACAACGGAACTCTCCGCCTTTTCGGGATTTCAGACTTCGTGATTTCATGAATCCTACTACTAAGCTTTTGGTTCTTCAACTCATGAAACCCCGAAATGGTCAACAAAGTTTTGACCTCCGTGTTGACAAGTACGCCACCTATCCACTCTGATGTCCTCTATCTTTGGACGTGGATTCTTCTGCCTCCTCAGAACTCCGAACTCCGAAATGGAAATTCACGAGTAAATCCAACGACCCTCATTGGCTTGGATCTATGGTCGTATCTCTCCTGAGCTTACGCCTTAGAAAACACTCGTCGTAACTCTCCTACTCCTCTACTCGATCTGATAGCTTCCAGGACTTCGTGAATACTCCATGGAGAATTCTGACCTTCCGATTCCTCCTTGAGGACTCCTGCGAAATGAATAGGTATTCCTTCACGGAACTTGTCCACCTGCAAAACAACGTCTTTGTGCCTCCTTTCAATACTTCAAGGCACTAGTCCTCTTGAACTTCTCTTCGACAACTTTAAAGACTCTATCCCTCCTGAGTTTTCTCCACAACTTGAGTCTTCAGGAGGACTCCTGAACGCACTCCTTATGGCAATCCTTCAAATATTCCCAAGTATTGAATTCTTTGACTCTACGCACTCCCTGCGAAAGTAGTCTTTCAACAATTCCCTCAAGTTGTAACCTTTGAGATTCTACTTGGCCTGTGCACACTTTGCACGACTCCTGTGCTTAACTTGCACTTCTGCAAGAATGAGAACAATGGTATTCTTCCTGAGCTTTCATAGACGAACTCTGACTTCTGTCACGCACACCTTGTGGACAATTTCACTGCACTCCTTGTAGGAATTCTCGCTCAGATAGAGAAACAATTGAAACCCATCCCCTTACTCTCTCAGAATTCAAATACTTAACATGAAATCATACATACATAGCATAAAAGTAAAGGTACAACAGAAAGAGTAAAACAATCATGAGCATAATATTTGACATGCATACACAGAAAGTATTTGAACACCATGAGTCTGAATCAAAGCTTTATATATTAATCTCAGAACTTTTGTACATGGGTTCTTCCACACAGCTCTCTGCTTCTTCTCCTCTATGCTCTCTGCTCTATTGACAATTCTCATAATGTTACAACTATACAATGAGGGTGTTTATATCTCGTTTCCCTCCTATGCTCTAAACTATCAAATCTAAGAATTTAAAGCTACCTACTTGCATTTACTAACATAAATGCCCTCTACCTACTATAGATGTGAGCGAATCGCTCATGATCTATTTACAATATACAAGTGCGCCTCCACTTAATTATTTTATTTAATACCCACACATTTATTTCAAAACATTCCAAAACACTCTTGCCAACGTGTTGAAATGTGATGGCGCTTGTCCCAGTTGTCTTCCGCCTCCGTACGTGCTTGCTACTTGCGATGCTCTTGCATCATACTCTCTTGCTTGAAAATTTTCATGGGCTCCTGTCCATGAGCTCTCGCACGGTCTGTCCATGCTTCTGAATTTCTGTTTCATTTTCCCAGTTGGCATCTGCAACTGGATGTCCCTTCCACTTGACCAAGTATTCAAAGTATTCCTTTCACCTGGTCCTCTTACTAACTCTCTTGTCCAGTATGCTCTACATATGTGGTTTCTCTACAACTGGCATTTGTTTAGTCCACTGAACCTCTGGTTGTTCATTTCCTATTCCTTCTTCCTTAGCTTTATAAGGGTACAAATATAAGATGTTGAATATCGGAGAAATTCCGATCCCATCAGGTAATTCGATCTCATAAGAATTTGTCCCAAATTTTCTTAGGATCTTGCACGATCCAATTTTCTTCATTTTTAATTTATTATATGTTCCTCTCGGGAACCTCTCCTTTCTCAAGTGTGAAAGTATCAAGTCACCAAATTTGAACTGAATTTCTCTCATGTGTTGATCTTCTCTGCGCTTATACTCTTGGCTCGAGTTTTTCAATCGCTCCTTCACTTGGCTATGAAGTTCTTTCATTGCCTCTACAAAATCTTCTGCACTAGCACTCCTAGTTGCATTCTGTTTTGAATCCCTCAATTTTGAAACTCCTCTTGGCCGCATCCCATAAAAAATTTGGAATGGACTCTACCCTGTGCTCCTATTGATTGAATCATTATAAGAAAATTCCGCCTGTGGTAGAATATTGTTCCACTAACTATGGTGTTCTGTCACCAAACTCCTCAGCAAGTCTCCCAAACTTTTGTTCATGACTTCTGTCTATCCATCCGTCTGAGGATGATAAGATGAACTAAATGACAAGTTTGTTCCCAGCGTTTTCCATAAGGTTCTCTAGAAATGTCCCACAAACTTGGTGTCTCGAGCCAAAACTATGCTCCTTGGCAAGTCGTGAAGTCGAATGACTTCTTTGAAAAACAGATTTGCAATGTGAGTTGCGTCACTGGTTTTCTGACATGGTATAAAATGTGCCATATTAGAAAATCTGTCCACCACTACAAAGATCGATTCAAACCCTCTTTGTGTTCTCGGCAGCCCCAATATGAATTCCATGATGACTGCATCCCACGGCCTCGTAGGTATGTGTAACGGTTGATATAATCCTGCGTGTTGCCTCTTTCCTTTTGAATGCTGGCAAATTCTACATCTGTCCACGAATATTTTGACGTCTTCTCTCATTCCTGGCCAAAAATATGACTCATTTAATTTTGAGAACGTCTTTTCATGACCCAAATGCCCAGCCAATCCTCCATTGTGTTTCTCCTTCAGAAAATTCTCCCTCATGGAGCCCTTTGGAATACATAACTGATTTCCCTTAAACAATAATCCTTCCTAGATAATGTGTTCTTCCCATTGACTCCCATCCCTGAGAATTGGATTCTCAGTTGCTTCATATGCCTCTTTGAAATCTGGATCATCTCTATACATGTTCCTAAGGTCGTCAAAACCTAAATTTTTGACTCTGAACTCCTGCAATAGCAAACATTTCCTGCTCAAAGCATCAGCAACTTTGTTAGCAGTTCCAGAAATATGCTTAGTTACAAAAATAAAGTTTTGCATGTATTCAACCCATTTTACATGTCTTTGATTCAACTTCTCCTGTTGAGTCACAAATTGTAAAGCATGATTGTCACTGTATAAGACAAACTCCTTAGGAATCAAATAGTATCTCCATTTCTTCAATGCCTGAATAATAGCATAGAACTCCTTGTCATACGTGGAGTATTTCACTTTTTCTTCATTCAGCTTCTCACTGAAGTATGTTATCGGTCTGTCTTCTTGGCTCAAGGCTGCCCCTATTGTAAATCCACTCGCATCACATTTTACTTGAAATGTCTTTTTAAAATCCGGTAACACCAGAATTGGTTGTTCCGTGATCTTCCTTTTCAACAAATTGAAACTTTTCTCAGCTTCTTCTGTCCAGTGAAAAGACTTGTGTCTCTTCTTCACTGTGTCCATCATTGGTGCGCTAATTCCACTGAAATTCCTAATGAACTTCCTGTAGAAACTAGCCAATCCATGAAAACTTCGAACTTCAAAGATACTCTTTGGTGATGGCCAATTCTTAATCACCTCCACTTTATTAGGATCCATCCTCAACTTATCTGCAGAAATAAAAAAAAACCCAAATAAATGAGCTCTGTCTTCATGAATGAGTATTTATTCATGTTTATTAGCAACTTCTCTTGTTGTAACCTCTTCATCACTGTAGCCAAATTTTTCAAATGCTCTGCCTCCATTTTACTGAAAATCAGTATGTCATCAAGGTACACAATGACAAATTTTTTGATGAAATCCTTCAGGACTTCATTCATCAACATCATGAAAGCACTTGGCCTGTTTTTTAGCCCAAACTACATGACAAACCATTCATACAACCCTTCATTGGTCTTGAATGTTGTCTTCCATTCGTCTCCTTCTCTCATGCGAATTTGGTGATAACCACTATTCAAATCAACCTTTGAAAAAAATTTGGCCCCACTCAAACAATCCATTAGATCATCCATCCTTGGCAATGGAAATCTGTACCTAATGGTTATCTTGTAGATTTCTCTCGAGTCAGTACACATCCTCCAGCCTCCTTCTTTCTTCCGACTGAGCACTATTGGAACAGCACACGGACTCAAGCTTTCTCTAACCAACCCCTTGTGATGCAGGAGCATCTCTCCATGTTGGTCAGCCAGCCAGCTAGCCACGTCAGCGGATTCAAATCACGTGCATTCAAAGCTGAAGAGAGGCACAGTCCTCATTTAAATTTGAATGAATGTAATTAAATGTCTTAGGTTGTTGAGCCGTGAAGTTGTGCCTTTGCATAGGATGTAGGTAGATAGGCCTTTAATATTGTAAGGCTGAGATCTAGATCCAGATTGTGGACTAGACAGCCCATTCAATGTAATTGAATAGGGTAGTTGAGGTAGGAGGGAAGAGCTCGAAGAGCCCCCTCAGGTAAAAGATCGAAAGGATCTCATTTTGTAATAGTTGAGTAGGAGAGTAAGAGAAGAGAGAAGAAGAGAAGGAGTTGAGACTCTGTTGAAGTCCATGCTCAGGAACACCTTGTACAAACAGGCATTTGCCATTTTAATACAAACAGCAGTTTTTCCTGCATACTTCTTGTGTTGAATGAATGTCTCTATGTGTTCTTATTATGTTGTGAATGTATGTTGTAGTTTTTCATTTGCAGGAGTGTGTTTGATTTCAGGTGAAGGTATTTGAGGTTTCATGCCAGGAGGGCGTGACAGAGTACTGCGGTCTCTAGATACCAGTGCATAGATGCACTTCTGAATTCTGGGGGTTTAGACAAAGGCATGCTAGGTGGGCACAGGAACTGGAATCATCAACTCAGGAGAAGACCTCAAGGTTGTTGAATACCTTGAAGGAAAGGTTGTGTAGGAGAAACACAGTTGTAGATAGAAACTCTTGTGAGTTTTGTAAAGCTCTGCCAGGTGGGCATTGAGCCAGTGCAAGGAGTGCACAGAGAAAGAACTATGTTGTGAGTTCAAGGAGAATCAGAATCACTAAGGATTCTGAGAGCTCTGCCAGGTGGGCATTAAGCAAGTGAAAGGAGTTCACAGAAGACAGAAACTCTGCTGTGAGTTCTGTAGAGCTCTGCCAAGTGGGCATTGAGCATATGCATAGTGATGCATTGAGAAGAACTCTGTTGTGATTTCAAGGAGAATCAAAATCACTAAGGATTCTGAGAGCTCTTCCAAGAGGGCATTGAGCAGGTGCAAGGAGTGCACAGAAGACAGAAACTGTGCTGTGAGTTCTGTGAAGCTCTGCCAGGAGGGCATTGAGCATAGGCACAGAGTGCTAAGGAAGAACTCTATTGTGAGTTCAGACATAATTTGGAATCACTGAGGATTCCAGACACTCTTCCAGGAGGGCATTGAGTAGGTGCTAGAGATCATAGAGAGAACTCTGTTGAGTTCTGTGATTTGAGGAAGAGTCCAAGAAGAAGGATCTTCACAGGGTTGTTGAACACCCTGCAGACTCAACAATAGGTTGCTTGAGCAGAAGGATATCCAGGAGGGCATCCAAATTCTCCATCTGAAGGAGAAGGAAGAAGGATAAAATCCCTTAGGGGTCTGAGTAATTGAGAAGCTCAGGAGGAATAGAACTTTGCATTCAAAGACTCTGCAAAGGCATAGAAGTCGGAACCCTTCAAGGATTCAGGAGTGAAAGATCAGGAGGAGTAATACTTTAAGCACACGACGTCGTAGCTGCAAGGAGTGTAGAGGCTAGAGAACTCTCGGGAAGAGTTCAAATTTTTCGGAAGCTCAGGAGGAACGGCGTTTTCATACGCGCAGGTGAGTGATTTCACACATAGAGGTCGCAAGATATCGCATGGATGAAACAAAGGTCGAGACCTTTGAGAATTCAAAATTCTTCCAAGTCTGGGAAGAAAGCGCATGCTCAGGAGGGAGCACAGCTACCGTCGGATGAGATGATAGATTTTGGACCGTTGGATTTCCCACGTCCGAAAAGTAGCAGAGGAGTGCACAGAAGAGGTCTGAAACATCAGATCTTAGCCAAAGAACCTGATAGCCATCATATCTGTCAAGAGTTGCAGGGAAGTTAGGCCCTCATATAGTGGAACAGGAGGGAGGAAATCCCGAAAGGAATTATCCATCAGGATATCGACATTCGGGAATTTGGAAATCTTGAGGACAAGAGATCGGGAATCTCCAGGGAGAAAACCCTGAAACAGATCTGAGCCACCCATCGGTTGGGACACATGGCGGAGAAAGAGCGAATCCATCAACATTTCGCATGTCGATATTTCAGGGATCAAAGGGACAAGATGTCGGGACATTTCAGCAATTTGATTTCACGAAATCACAAAATGGATGTCGACCATCCATATTGAGGGGATGCGTGGCAGAAATCGAGGCCTTCGGGAAAAATCCCGAAAGGGGAGAGTCCATCAACATATCGAGATTCAGTGTTTCGCAAATCCTGAAGACAAGACGTTCAGAGCATTTCGGCATTTGAAATCGTGAAATCCCTAAAGGGGTTTCCTAGCTGACGTCATATTAGGAAATCGAGAATCGGAACTTCGGGGGTTCCGAGGACAAGACGTCGAAGTATTTCAGTGTTTTAAACCCCAAAATAGCGAAAGGAGGAGAGAAGGTCGGGACAAGCGCCATATCGGCATTTCGCGTATCGGCACTTCGGGGGTCTAAAGGACAAGAGGTCGAGTGCTTGGGTTGAAAAACCCAGAAATAAGGTCTGGGTCATATGAATAGTGGTCACATGGACCAGGAGATAGCCCTGGGGGATAAATGTTGTTGAAGCCATTTTGGTGTTTCGGGAATTCGATGATCGGGAGGTCGAGAATACAGGGGATTCTCGTCATCAGGAATTAGGAAACCTCAAAGCCCGAAATTATCATTTTCCTATTGTGGAAAGAGAAGCGGTCGTGTATGCATAGGCTGTGAAGGAGCATAAAGTACCTGTGGATCAAGATTTGAAGTTTGATTCCAGTGGGAGTCAGAAGAGCCACTTCGGCTCATGAATTAGAAAGAACGATCCTTAAGACCGGGAGGTTAGCGCAGAGACTCTGTCAAGGCAGAGAGGTGGCATCTGTGTCACCTTGTCCATTAAGTCCTGGACCTGTCTCTTGACCTCTTCATTCTCCTGTGGCGTCAATCTGTACGCTTCTTTGTTTGGAAAACTAGCTCCAGGTATGAGATCAATTTGATGACTTATACTTCTAATCGGTGGCAACAAACGAGGTAGTTCATCCACTACTATATCAGCGACCTCTTCCAACAATTTTTGAACCTCTTCCGGTAAATCATCTACCCTTGTACTGGTTAAAACAATTTTAGGCTTCCTGACCACAATGAATTGTGGTTCCTCCTCCTTCTTAACCTCTGTAAGAATTTCCTTCCCACTCATGAGAAGTACAGTGTTGCTTATTTCAGGTTTTACTTCCTTGTCCTTGATTGGAAGCAACATGTGAGTTCTCCCATTTTTTTCTAGGGTGTATGTGTTCTTCCTCCCATCATGAACCACATTCCTGTCATATTGCCATGGTCTACCCAGCAATAGATGACAAACATCCATGGGAATGACATCACACAATATCTTATCGTTATATCCTCCTATTTTAAATTCAACTAAACATTGTTTAGTGACATTTACCTGATGTCCTTTTTGTAGCCATGAAACTCTATATGGGCTTGGATGTCCAATCGTCTCCAGCTCCAACTTTTCTACCATCTCTGTAGAAACGAGATTATTTGTGCTACCACTATCCACAATGAGTTTGGATACCTTGTCTTTGGTCTTGCAAGTAGTCCAAAAAAGTCTATTCCTCTGGATTGGTCCCTCTGTCTCCTTTTCTGGCTTCAAGAGAAATTTTTGCATCATCAGTGAGCTTCCACCCTCAGCATCCTCTGCTTCAACATTCCACCTTTGTGCTTCGGCAATGTGAGTCTCACCACCTTCCTTCTTCTTATCTGGACATTCATAAGACTTGTGTCCATTTTTCTCGCATGTGAAGAATTTCACCACTCCACCTCTTCCTCTTCCTCTACCTCTAGTACGAGGAAAAGTGTTGCTATCAACATACTGTCCTCTCTATTCAGCATACTTCCCTCTCTATGAGCTTCCACCTCTCTCAGTTTGAGGTTGAGGTTTCTTCCAGTCTTCCTTAGGTTTATGATTTCTATCTTGGGCAACTGATTTACCTCTGGCTTGACTTCTCCCTTGGCCTCTTTGACCTTGCTTTCGGCTCAGCTTCTGTTCAGCTTTCAGAGCCATATGATAAGCATCTTCCACCATTCAGATGGTCATCATGCTCATCTCATCCTGAATGTCATATCGTAGACCATTCAGATACCTAGCAACTTTTTCATCATCGCTTTCCCAATGACCTGCTCTGATGTTCAGCCTATAGAATTCTTCAGTGTACTCCTTCACTGACATTAGCTTCTGTCTCAAATTCTACATCCTTCGAAACAGAGTAATTTGGTAATCTCTGGGTATGAATTTCGCCTTCATCTTCGTGACCATTCTATCCCAACTCTTGATTTTCTGCTTGCCTTTGCAGCGTCTGTCAGCTTGTAGTTCATCCCACCACAATGTTGCGTGTCCTTTAAGTCTTGTGATAGCATGCTTGACCTTTTTGTCTTCCTCGACATCTTCATAGTCAAAATATGTGTCCAGAGATCTAATCCAATCTAGAAGCTCCTCAACATCCAGGTTTCCCTCATATACTGGAATATCCATTTTTTCTCTAGCACCCATCCTTGCAACAGCCTTAATCAGGCATTCATTTGCTGCATCTTCTACTATAACTTCTTCTCCTTCATTTCCAGCTTCATCTTCACTTTCATATTCACTGACATCTCCAACACCAATGGTGCGCCTCTATTTTATTTCCACGTCCATGAGTCTAGCACGTAGGTCATGCATCTCTCTCTCCATGGCTGGATTTGGTACCTGCCTACCCCTTTCTCTTGACATTTCCCTTTCCTCTAGCAGATCAGGTGTTTGTCTGTCTCTTCTTCTCGACAGCATGGCTAAGATTTCTTTCCCGCTTTCCCTGTCTGAAGTATACAAAAAGAGTCAAGCTCTTATACCACTTGACGCAGACCTCCCCGACCCTCGGGCCAAAGTTCGCTCACAGGATCGTTCTTTGTCTCCTTCAAGCCGGATCGGCTCTTTCGATTCCTTACTAGAATCTCCTTTCTATTGATCCACAGGTCCTTTCGGAAGCTCCCCTGTGCGAACATCACTAGGTGTGAGCTCCACCTTCTCTGTGCAACCACAGTGCTATGACCAAGTCCTTATCTAGAAGGCACTTATCATAACTCGCCACTTCGCAAGTCGAAGGGTTGGACTCTCATTCCCTTATCTTGAAAATCCCTAAGACACGAGAGATCAATGGGGTGTTGACTCCTTTCAACAGATGACACATGTCCGCCCATATATTACTCAGGCCCACCTTGTGGTTCTGCCACATGTCCCTCGTTCCCAGCTTCGGCACTTCGTGACTTCATTTCCTGAAGTGCTGCCTCCTTTGTATCCCGACACCCGAAGTGCCGAGACCCCGAACTCCTCAATACTCCTTATCACAACTCGCGACTTTGCGACTTCTCCTTCCAAGTCTCTCAACTCTTTGCCTTCCGAAGCCCGAACTTTCGATGCGACAACATGATTTTCGCATCCTCTCCCACGAAAATATCGCGTTTCGCAATTTCGGGAATCTCGGAACTAATATCCCGGCCTCCTATTCCCCGAAATGTTGAAATGTCGAGTTTCGACTCATTATTTAATGTTGGCCCCACAACGGATCTCTCTGCCTTTTCGGGATTTCAAACTTTGCGATTTCGCGAATCCTGCTACTAAGATTTTGGTTCTTCAACTCACGAAACCCCGAAATGGTCAACAAAGGTTTGACCTCCGTTTTGACAAGTACGCCACCTGTCCACTCTGTTGTCCTCTATCTTTGGACATGGATTATTCTGCCTCCTTAGACCTCCGTACTCCGAAATGGAAATTCATGAGTAAATCCAACGACCCTCGTTGGCTTGGATCTACGGCCCTATCTCTCTAGAGCTTACACCTTAGAAAAAACTCGTCGTAACTTTCCTTCTCTACCCGATCTGACGACTTCCAGGACTTCGCGAATTCTCCACGAAGAATTCCGACCGTCTGATTCCTCCTTGAGGACTCCTGCGAAATGAACAGGTATTCCTTCACAAAACTTGTCCACCTGCAAAACAACGTCGTTGCGCCTCCTTTCAATACTTCAAGGCACTATTCCTCTTGAAATTCTCTTCGACAACTTTGAAGACTCTATCCCTCTTGAGATTTCTCCACAACTCAAGTCTTCAGGAGGACTCCTGCACGCACTCCTTGCGGCAATCCTTCAAATACTCCCAAGTATTGAATTCTTCGACTCTACGCACTCCCTGCGATAACAGTCTTTCAACAATTCCCTCAGGTTGCAACCTCTGATATTCTACTCGGCCTGCACACACTTTGCACGGCTCCTGTGCTTAACTTGCACTTCTGCGAGAATGAGAACAATGGTATTCTTCCTGATCTTTCAAATATGAACTCTAACTTCTGTCACACACACCTTGAGAACAATTTCACTGCACTCCTTGTAGGAATTCTCGCTCAGATAGAGAAACAATTGAAACTCATCCCCTTACTCTCTCAGACTTCAAATACTTAACATGAAATCATACATACATAGCATAAAAGTAAAGGTACAATAGAAAGAGTAAAACAACCATGAGCATAACATTGGACATGCATACACAGAAAGTATTTGAACACCATGAGTCTGAATCAAAGCTTTATATATTAATCTCATAACTTTTGTACATGGGTTCTTCCACACATCTCTTTGCTTCTTCTCCTCTATGCTCTCTACTCTATTGACAATTCTCATAATGTTACAACTACACAATGAGGGTGTCTATATCTCATTTCCCTCCTACGCTCTAAACTGTCAAATCTAAGAATTTAAAGCTACCTACTTACATTTACGAACATGAATTCCCTCTACCTACTATAGATGTGAGCGAATCGCTCATGATCTGTTTACAATCTACAAGTGCACCTCCACTTAATTATTTTATTTAATACCCGCACATTTATTTCAAAACATTCCAAAACACTCTTGCCAACATGTTGAAATGTGATGGCGCTTGTCCCAGTTGTCTTCCGCCTCCGTATGTGCTTGCTACTCACGATGCTCCTGCATCACCCCTACACACTCACTTGTACAGTCCTCCCACGCAATCAAAAGACTCAAAACTAAATCCCACCATATGAATGACAAAGGAAAGAATGTCTCTCAAAGTGGCAGATACGGTTTTTTATTATGTTTTATTATTGTTTTATTAAGGACAGTTGACTGTTGAAGGTTTTGGACAACAAACTATTTTTGTATATTTTCGATATTATATTTTTGGATATAATTTGAAATATCATTGATATTTAATTTTAAAATTATGAGAAATTAAAGGGAGTCACAAGGGGTCCCACCTACTAGTTATTATTTATTAAAAAACCCTTATTATTTTTATTATATTAATTCTTACCCTATACTAAAAGTTAGTTGAGTTTTAGTTAACTTAACTAAATAAGGTAGTTGAACTACTTCAACTAATTTGGAATTTTATAAAAGCCAAATGAAAAGGAAGAAAAAAAGGAGAAGAGAAGGAGAAAGCATACTAAGGTTTGCTCTTAAGTTTTATTGAGATAGTTCAATTTTAATTCATTCCTCAATTCATCAAAGGACTAATTCTCTTTTATGACAGCAGGGTCCTATTGTAGACAACAAGGTTCAAAGCTTAATCATATCATTCAGATGCTTGTTTCAGAGGTCTTGATCTATATTTGATAGTATGTGTAGACTTGTTTGTTTATGAATTAAATTTAATGACTAATAAAGGATATTGTGCATAGTCAAGTGGGCAACAGTTTGTGGCAAGCTGATCCAGATTTTAAAGTTCATTTTTTACTTCTCAAAAGAGTCCTTTTGTATGGTTTTTATCGTGGATATCTAAGTTTGACATTGGTCCATGCCCCCACGGGTATTTTGTAAAGAGAACAATTATTTTGATTTTCTTGTAATTGGTTTTCGGGGAATAACATGGTCACTACGAATGAACACTTGGTGGCATTTTCTAATGCCTTTCACAACATAGGATCCAATGACAATGACACTTGTATGTGTTTATTTATTAATTCCCTTGAACGAAATGTTGCGGCCGATTTCTTTGGCCTTACTCCTAAGATTATTTCTACTTGGGAAGAGTTATTCTATTGGTTCAAATATACTTCTGGGAAATCCAAAATCCTAGCCAAGTAGTTATGGGAGTACAATAACATCGCTCATAAGGATGGTGAAACTATCAATTCCTTCAACTTACGTTTCACCAAATTATACAACCAAATCCCTGAACTCATTCGCCCTCAGAACCAAGCCGATTTCATGCATTATTATCATGCATTACCTTCCCCCTACCGTCATAGGCTTGAGGAAAAGGCCATTGATAACCTTGGTTCCGCTCTACATACTTGTTTATAGTATGAAGAATAGCTTGAAAGAATAGGTCTTCCTAAGGGAGACTCAGTTAAATAGATGGATATGTCTACCCTCTTACAGCTTGTACAAGACATGAATAATTGAATGATAGTGTATGAGAGGAAAGGAAATGTCTCCTCTCTTACCCCTGGGGCCTCATCTTCTTCTTAACCACCTTTAAAGAATCTTAATGAAAATAACTTTCAACCTAAAGTTATCATACCTCATATTTGGTGTAATTTTTGCGAGGAACACCATGAGGAAAGTATGTGTGAATTATAGAAGAGTTCCAAAGATAAAATCTTTGGTAAAATACCTGAACTACCATTGTTGTCCTAGACTTTGCAGAGCCAAAGGATGTTATGATCATAAATACTAGGAATAAATCCTATGCTCCAAAAGGTAAATATGATCCTCCTCACACTTCTTCAAGCCCAATCTCATATTCACCAGCTATTATTGTTCAAGTTTCTAAAGCTCCTAACAGTCAAGGAACTACTTATCCTCTTCCTCTTCCAAATACAACATTTTTAACCAATTGGCTAATATAAAAGCAGATGCTACCCTCCTAGACATGGTTGTTGTCCCTAAGAAACAAAAGCATCTTAAAATATTTATGGAAGGAAAAGATTCCATTGTAGCTAACCTCTCTAAAGAGGTAGACGAAGAGGATTCAACTGTAAATAAAGTAGGTGCACATAACTTTAGGCATCCTGTAAAAAACCCCCCATTTTATATTTTTGTAAAGATTATGGAAAATATTTCCCATTATTGTCTCATTGACGACGATTCGGGCCCAAGTTTAATGTCAAATATTATTATGGAAGAGATAGGCTTGTCTTGTACAAAATGAACCAAAATGAACCTTATAAGCCTAAGGAAATTATATCAATGGAAGATAACAAAATTCCTAAAGGCTTGACTCCTCTACAAAGTTCATCTTCATAAAGTGATGTAGGAAACAAAGAAAAACATAAAGAAGAGGAGTCAAAAAGGAAAGTGGGTGAAACCATTTCCTTGAACATTGGAACACCTGAGTCTCCAAAGAATGCTAAAATAGGTGCCCAATGTTTTGATGAAGAAAAATTGAAGTTCACTAAGCTGCTTGGTGAATTTCAAGATGTTTTTTCTTGGTCTTATAAGGATCTTCGTGTTTTTTATCCTACTATTATACAGCATACCATTCCTATCAAGGAGGGAATAAAACCAGTTAGGAGAAAACAAAGACCCATTAACCCTACACTGGAAGCAACTATTCAAAGGGAGTTGGAAAAACTCTTGAAGGTTGAGATCATTTTTCGGGTTAAGTATTCTGAGTGCGTTTCCAATTTGATTCATGTTCGGAAAACAATTGGTCAGATCAGATTATGTGTGGATTTTCACACATTGAATAGGGCTAGTATAAAATATCACTTTCCTCTCCCTAATATGAAAATGATTTTGCAGCAAGTTGCAGGGTCACAGATGATGTCCTTACTTGAAGGTTTTTCTAGTTACAATCAAATCAAGGTAAAATGGACAGATAAATATAAAACCACTTTTATTACTTGTTGGGGAAATTTTTATTATGAACATATGCATTTTGGATTATCTAATGCAGGTTCCACTTTTCAAAGAGTTATGCAAATAGATTTTGACGATTTGATCGGTAAAATTATTTAGATTTATCTTGATGACTTAACTGTGTATTCTAAAAATTGATCAGATCATTTTGGTCATCTTAAAAAGGTTCTCATGCAATGCAGGAAATTTAGCATTTCTCTAAATCCTTCTAAGTCTATTTTTGGCGTTACCAAGGGCAAGCTCCTTGGACACATTGTCTCTTATTCAGGAATAAGCATTGATCCTGAAAGGATTGTTGCTATCCTAAATCTTCCTACCCCTACTTCCAAGAATGAGGTTCAAGCTTTTATGGGTGTTATTAACTTCGTCCGTAGATTTGTTCCTAATTTTGTTGTAATGGTCAAGCCAATTCACAATATCCTTAAGCAATATCATTCATTTTCTTGGACAAATGATGTCAAAAATGATTTTGTAGGGATCAAGAAAGAAATCAGTTCTGTGTTGGTTTTGGCGAAGCCAGATTTTGAGAAATAATTTATGATATATATTAATGCCACAGAGGAAGTTGTTTTTTCTATCCTCCTTCAATGTGATGACCAAAGTAGTGAAACATCAGTGGCTTACATGAGTCAAAGCTTGTCAGATGATGAATTTAAATATTCTTTTATTGAAAAGGATGATTTCTCTCTTGTTAAAGCTGTTGAAAACTTATTTCACTTCATCTTAGGTAAGCGCACACTGGTAAAAGTCCCTTTACCCACT
The DNA here is from genome assembly GCA_009831015.1 of Picea engelmannii. Taxonomy (NCBI): domain Eukaryota; kingdom Viridiplantae; phylum Streptophyta; class Pinopsida; order Pinales; family Pinaceae; genus Picea; species Picea engelmannii. The sequence continues at coordinate 103,783 of ML833487.1, forward strand.
GTCAAGTTTTTTCTCTCAAAGACTTATCTTTCATGGAAGCTTTCACATTGGCTTTCCAATATCTAGGAGCATGATTTAACTATCGTGACTTCTAACACCATCAAGGGACGTGACTTACAATATTTTTCCTACACTTATCAAAAAATATCTAATGAATTACGAGTTTGATCCATTTTGTTTAGCAGAAAGATGGGTATTCTTTGATTTTTGTCAGAAGATAACCTCTTCACAAATATTGTGTCAAACCAACCCCCCATTTCATGGACCCCCTTTATCACTCCACTCAGTATCATTACTTTCCAAAGGTATTTTACTCATCGGTCCTATGGGAACTGGTCGATCCTATTTGGTTACCTTGAAGTGTAGTCGTACTTCCCTCCATCCATCATCCATATCTATCATCCATCTCCTTGAAGTGTAGTCATCCATATTGGTGTCACGAAAGGAACCAGAATGGTGTAAGGAAAGGAAGAAAGAAAGAAATCTCATTAGTGATATTTTTGGGCTTTCCCGAGAGGGGGGGATTCCATTTAGTGTAGTGAGCCACCCTCTTGGGGCAGGTTAGGGCTTCACCTTCCTTTCCCAGTTAATCAATCTATCCTTCCCTTCACTTATCTCAACATGCTGAAATGAGTGAAGAAATTGATGAACATGATATCTCTCTATCATCATTGTTTTACATTGACAATCAAATCCTTCCTGTCTCTGAACATTCTTGGTATAAATATTTGGTTTACTAATTGCAAAATCAAAGATGTCCAGATAACTTAGACACTCATCAAAGAAGAAGGCTCTTCCTTGAATTTACTAGATATGTCATTATAGGAGACTTCTTGTTTAGAATATTTGTCGATGGTATGTTACTTCATTGTGTGAACAATGAGGAAGCACAAAAATTGTTGCAAGAGACTCATTGTTGCATCCCTTTCGTCACCTAAATGAGAAAAATAAGGATGCTTACAAGTCCAGTTGGGTTAGCCGAACAAGACCTACTATTTGGGGGAGAACTTCATGTCAGGCTTCATGGTGAGTATTGGGGCGATGGATGCCCTTGTGCATCGATGCATTGCATCGATTATTGTGAGAGTGTATGGATCTCTCGCTACTCAGTGGATCAGTGGGGTTCAGCTGAGGATTATACAGAGGGCAATGGTGGGTGAGCATTTTTCCTGGGGCTTGATGTTACATGCTAAGATGATGGGGCAGCTCAACATGTGTCAAGCTGCTGACTCGGGGGAGTTTTCCTTTGGGTCCATCTTGGTAGCATGGTTCTTAGAGAGGGTGCCCATGTTGCGCCCGAGAGTTTTATTAGACTCCCCCGGTATGCGAGAGCCGTGACTGAGGCGGTGGGAAACGATTCTAGTTCACCATGGTGGTGGGGAGGGTGGCCATTATTTCACGACCAAGGTTGCATAGGTGTGGTGTCATATGCCACAGATCATACTTTGATCTCTGTATTTTGGGGTGGACTTTCGGGATGATCTGAATATGGTGCTAGCCCCTGGACAGGTGTTTGACCATAGAGGTATGATGTTATATTTGATGTTTTTATATTTATATAGTATAGCATGTTTTTTATGTATAGATGGATGTTGATTCTATCATTTGTTTGTTCTGTGTGTAGATGTGGGACCTTGCGAGCGCGAGGTTGAGTTGGTTAGAGCATTGGCTCGTCAGGGGTCTATGCGACCACCACAGGGAGAGTCGCGGGCAGGGGAGAGATGACGATGGGAGGATTTTGGGGCAAGGCTCGTTGATGATGAGAGAGTGGCCAGGAGATGTTGTTATGATGACCCCGGTGCAGGGCCGTTACATGCTACTCTGGCGGGGGCCAGGGGAGAGTTTGAGGATTTTCTCCACCAATTAGAGGTGGTAATACAAGGAGTGCCCAAGGGGATGTGGGTGTGTATTCAAGATGAGGGGATCCTGGAGCAATGTATTGGGATTTCGGTGGAGTCACAGAATCTGATCCAAAAAGCAGTCGTGGTGGGAGTGGCGATGACTGGGCGGTTTCCCCCAAGGATTGAGGGACCTATAGCTAGTGGGGTACCTCCTTCAGAGGGACGACAGGGTGGTGGTGCTCTAGAGGCACCATGAGTGTCTCTAGACATGGAATTTTTTATTTATAGAGGCTTGGGAGCCTATTTTGTATATGGTGTTGTAACACCGGTTTTGTACCTATAGGAGTGATATGGTCACTTACCTACGGATGTTGTACTTGATGTACTATTTTTTTGTAAACATTGATGGCACATTGACCGATATATATATATATATATATATATATATATA
>ML833487.1:124296-143724 GCA_009831015.1 Picea engelmannii
TATTCTATTTTATTGAAAGGTCTTATTAATATTGACCTTTATTACATCCGAATACATTAATCTACCTATGTGCGGGTTAGGACCTTAACATATTCCCTGAAAACCAATTACAAGAAAATCAAAATAATTGTTCTCTTTACAAAATACCTGTGGGGGCATGGACCAATGTCAAACTTAGATATCCACGATAAAAACCATACAAAAGGACTCTTTCGAGAAGCAAAAAATGAACTTTAAAATCTGGATCAGCTTGCCACAAACTGTTGCCCACTTGACTATGCACAATATCCTTTATTAGTCATTAAATTTAATTCATAAACAAACAAGTCTACACATACTATCAAATATAGATCAACACCTCTGAAACAAGCATCTGAATGATATGATTCAGCTTTGAACCTTGTTGTCTACAATAGGACCCTGCTGTCATAAAAGAGAATTAGTCCTTTGATGAATTGATGAATGAATTAAAATTGAACTATCTCAATAAAACTTAAGAGCAAACCTTAGTATGCTTTCTCCTTCTCTTCTCCTTTTTTTCTTCCTTTTCATTTGGATTTTATAAAATTCCAAATTAGTTGAAGTAGTTCAACTACCTTATTTAGTTAAGTTAACTAAAACTCAACTAACTTTTAGTATAGGGTAAGAATTAATATAATAAAAATAATAAGGGTTTTTTAATACATAATAACTAGTAGGTGGGACCCCTTGTGACTCCCTTTAATTTCTCATAATTTTAAAATTAAATATCAATGATATTTCAAATTATATCCAAACATATAATATCGAAAATATACAAAAATAGTTTGTTGTCCAAAACCTTCAACAGTCAACTGTCCTTAATAAAACAATAATAAAACATAATAAAAAACCGTATCTGCCACTTTGAGAGACATTTTTTCCTTTGTCATTCATATGGTGGGATTTAGTTTTGAGTCTTTTGATTGCTTGGGAGGACTGTACAAGTGAGTGTGTAGGGGTGATGTAGGAGCATCGTGAGTAGCAAGCACGTACGGAGGTGGAAGACAACTGGGACAAGCACCATCACATTTCAACACGTTGGCAAGAGTGTTTTGGAATGTTTTGAAATAAATGTGCGGGTATTAAATAAAATAATTAAGTGGAGGTGCACTTGTAGATTGTAAACAGATCATGAGCGATTCGCTCACATCTATAGTAGGTAGAGGGAATTTATGTTAGTAAATGTAAGTAGGTAGCTTTAAATTCTTAGATTTGACAGTTTAGAGCGTAGGAGGGAAACGAGATATAGACGCCCTCATTATGTAGTTGTAACATTATGAGAATTGTCAATAGAGCAGAGAGCATAGAGGAGAAGAAGCAAAGAGATGTGTGGAAGAATCCATGTACAAATGTTCTGAGATTAATATATAAAGCTTTGATTCAGACTCATGGTGTTCAAATACTTTCTATGTATGCATGTCCAATGTTATGCTCATGATTATTTTACTTTTTCTATTGTACCTTTACTTTTATGCTATGTATGTATGATTTCATGTTAAGTATTTGAAGTCTGAGAGAGTAAGGGGATGAGTTTCAATTGTTTCTCTATCTGAGTGAGAATTCCTACAAGGAGTGCAGTGAAATTGTTCGTAAGGTGTGTGTGACAGAAGTTAGAGTTCATCTCTGAAAGCTCAGGAAGAATACCATTGTTCTCATTCTCGCAGAAGTGCAAGTTAAGCACAGGAGCCGTGCAAAGTGTGTGTAGGCCGAGTAGAATCTCAGAGGTTGCAACCTGAGGGAATTGTTGAAAGACTGTTATCGCAGGGAGTGCATAGAGTCGAAGAATTCAATACTTGGGAGTATTTGAAGGATTGCCACAAGGAGTGCGTGCAGGAGTCCTCCTGAAGACTTGAGTTGTGGAGAAAGCTCAGGAGGGATAGAGTCTTCAAAGTTGTCGAAGAGAATTTCAAGAGGAATAGTGCCTTGAAGTATTGAAAGGAGGCGCAACGACGTTGTTTTGCAGGTGGACAAGTTTTGTGAAGGAATACCTGTTCATTTCGCAGGAGTCCTCAAGGAGGAATCAGACGGTCGGAATTCTTCGTGGAGAATTCGCGAAGTCCTGGAAGTCGTCAGATCGGGTAGAGAAGGAAAGTTACGACGAGTTTTTTCTAAGGTGTAAGCTCTAGAGAGATAGGGCCGTAGATCCAAGCCAACGAGGGTCGTTGGATTTACTCATGAATTTCCATTTCGGAGTACGGAGGTCTAAGGAGGCAGAATAATCCATGTCCAAAGATAGAGGACAACAGAGTGGACAGGTGGCGTACTTGTCAAAACGGAGGTCAAACCTTTGTTGACCATTTCGGGGTTTCGTGAGTTGAAGAACCAAAATCTTAGTAGCAGGATTCGCGAAATCGCAAAGTTTGAAATCCCGAAAAGGCAGAGAGATCCGTTGTGGGGCCAACATTAAATAATGAGTCGAAACTCGACATTTCAACATTTCGGGGAATAGGAGGCCGGGATATTAGTTCCGAGATTCCCGAAATTGCGAAACGCGATATTTTCGTGGGAGAGGATGCGAAAATCATGTTGTCGCATCGAAAGTTCGGGCTTCGGAAGGCAAAGAGTTGAGAGACTTGGAAGGAGAAGTCGCAAAGTCGCGAGTTGTGATAAGGAGTATTGAGGAGTTCGGGGTCTCGGCACTTCGGGTGTCGGGATACAAAGGAGGCAGCACTTCAGGAAATGAAGTCACGAAGTGCCGAAGCTGGGAACGAGGGACATGTGGCAGAACCACAAGGTGGGCCTGAGTAATATATGGGCGGACATGTGTCATCTGTTGAAAGGAGTCAACACCCCATTGATCTCTCGTGTCTTAGGGATTTTCAAGATAAGGGAATGAGAGTCCAACCCTTCGACTTGCGAAGTGGCGAGTTATGATAAGTGCCTTCTAGATAAGGACTTGGTCATAGCACTGTGGTTGCACAGAGAAGGTGGAGCTCACACCTAGTGATGTTCGCACAGGGGAGCTTCCGAAAGGACCTGTGGATCAATAGAAAGGAGATTCTAGTAAGGAATCGAAAGAGCCGATCCGGCTTGAAGGAGACAAAGAACGATCCTGTGAGCGAACTTTGGCCCGAGGGTCGGGGAGGTCTGCGTCAAGTGGTATAAGAGCTTGACTCTTTTTGTATACTTCAGACAGGGAAAGCGGGAAAGAAATCTTAGCCATGCTGTCGAGAAGAAGAGACAGACAAACACCTGATCTGCTAGAGGAAAGGGAAATGTCAAGAGAAAGGGGTAGGCAGGTACCAAATCCAGCCATGGAGAGAGAGATGCATGACCTACGTGCTAGACTCATGGACGTGGAAATAAAATAGAGGCGCACCATTGGTGTTGGAGATGTCAGTGAATATGAAAGTGAAGATGAAGCTGGAAATGAAGGAGAAGAAGTTATAGTAGAAGATGCAGCAAATGAATGCCTGATTAAGGCTGTTGCAAGGATGGGTGCTAGAGAAAAAATGGATATTCCAGTATATGAGGGAAACCTGGATGTTGAGGAGCTTCTAGATTGGATTAGATCTCTGGACACATATTTTGACTATGAAGATGTCGAGGAAGACAAAAAGGTCAAGCATGCTATCACAAGACTTAAAGGACACGCAACATTGTGGTGGGATGAACTACAAGCTGACAGACGCTGCAAAGGCAAGCAGAAAATCAAGAGTTGGGATAGAATGGTCACGAAGATGAAGGCGAAATTCATACCCAGAGATTACCAAATTACTCTGTTTCGAAGGATGTAGAATTTGAGACAGAAGCTAATGTCAGTGAAGGAGTACACTGAAGAATTCTATAGGCTGAACATCAGAGCAGGTCATTGGGAAAGCGATGATGAAAAAGTTGCTAGGTATCTGAATGGTCTACGATATGACATTCAGGATGAGATGAGCATGATGACCATCTGAATGGTGGAAGATGCTTATCATATGGCTCTGAAAGCTGAACAGAAGCTGAGCCGAAAGCAAGGTCAAAGAGGCCAAGGGAGAAGTCAAGCCAGAGGTAAATCAGTTGCCCAAGATAGAAATCATAAACCTAAGGAAGACTGGAAGAAACCTCAACCTCAAACTGAGAGAGGTGGAAGCTCATAGAGAGGGAAGTATGCTGAATAGAGAGGACAGTATGTTGATAGCAACACTTTTCCTCGTACTAGAGGTAGAGGAAGAGGAAGAGGTGGAGTGGTGAAATTCTTCACATGCGAGAAAAATGGACACAAGTCTTATGAATGTCCAGATAAGAAGAAGGAAGGTGGTGAGACTCACATTGCCGAAGCACAAAGGTGGAATGTTGAAGCAGAGGATACTGAGGGTGGAAGCTCACTGATGATGCGAAAAGTTCTCTTGAAGCCAGAAAAGGAGACAGAGGGACCAGTCCAGAGGAATAGACTTTTTTGGACTACTTGCAAGACCAAAGACAAGGTATCCAAGCTCATTGTGGATAGTGGTAGCACAAATAATATCGTTTCTACAGAGATGGTAGAAAAGCTGGAGCTGGAGACGATTGGACATCCAAGCCCATATAGAGTTTCATGGCTACAAAAAGGACATAAGGTAAATGTCACTAAACAATGTTTAGTTGAATTTAAAATAGGAGGATATAACGATAAGATATTGTGTGATGTCATTCCCATGGATGTTTGTCATCTATTGCTGGGTAGACCGTGGAAATATGACAGGAATGTGGTTCATGATGGGAGGAAGAACACATACACCCTAGAAAAAAATGGGAGAACTCAGATGTTGCTTCCAATCAAGGACAAGGAAGTAAAACCTGAAGTAACCAACACTGTACTTCTCATGAGTGGGAAGGAAATTCTTACTGAGGTTAAGAAGGAGGAGGAACCGCAATTCATTGTGGTCAGGAAGCCTAAAATTGTTTTAACCAGTACAAGGGTAGATGATTTACCGGAAGAGGTTCAGAAACTGTTGGAAGAGGTCGCTGATATAGTAGTGGATGAACTACCTCGTTTGTTGCCACCGATTAGAAGTATAAGTCATCAAATTGATCTCATACCTGGAGCTAGTTTTCCAAACAAAGCAGCGTACAGATTGATGCCACAGGAGAATGAAGAGGTCAAGAGACAGGTCCAAGACTTAATGGACAAGGTGACGCAGACGCCACCTCTCTGCCTTGATAGAGTCTCTGCGCTAACCTCCCAGTCTTAAGGATCGTTCTTTCTAATTCATGAGCCGAAGTGGCTCTTCTGACTCCCACTGGAATCAAACTTCAAATCTCGATCCACAGGTACTTTCTGCTCCTTCACAGCCTATGCATACACGACCGCTTCTCTTTCCACAATAGGAAAATGAAAATTTCAGGCTTTGAGGTTTCCTAATTCCCGATGACAAGAATCCCCTGTCTTCTCGACCTCCCGATCACTGAATTCCCAAAACACCGAAATGGCTTCAACAACATTTATCCCCCAGAGCTATCTCCTGGTCCATGTGACCACTATTCATATGACCCAGACCTTATTTCTGGGTTTTGCAACCCAAGCACTCGACCTCTTGTCCTTTAGACCCCCGAAGTGCCGATACGCGAAATGCCAATATGGCGCTTGTCCCTTTCGCTATTTCGGGGTTTAAAACACCGAAATACTTCGACACCTTGTCCTCGGAACCCCCGAAGTTCCGATTCTCGATTTCCTGATATGACGTCAGCTAGGAAACACCTTTAGGGATTTCACGATTTCAAATGCCGAAATGCTCTGAATGTCTTGTCTTCAGGATTCGCGAAACACTGAATCTCGATATGTTGATGGACTCTCCCCTTTCGGGATTTTTCCCGAAGGCCTCGATTTCTGCCACGCATCCCCTCAATATGGATGGTCGACATCCATTTCACGATTTCGTGAAATCAAATTACTGAAATGTCCCGACATCTTGTCCCTTTGATCCCCGAAATCCCGACATGCGAAATGCTGATGGATTCGCTCTTTCTCCACCATGTGTCCCAACCGATGGGCGGCTCAGATTTGTTTCAGGTTTTTCGCCCTGGAGATTCCCGATCTCTTGTCCTCGAGATTTTCGAATTCCCGAATGCCGATATCTCGATGGCCAATTCCTTTCGGGACTTCCTCCCTCCTGTTCCACTGTATGAGGGCCTAAATTCCCTACAACTCTCGACAGATCTGATGGCTATCAGGTTCTTTGGCTAAGATCTGATGGTTCAGACCTCTTTTGTGCGCTCCTCTGCTACTTTTCGGATGTGGGAAATCCAACGGTCCAGAATCTATCGTCTCATCCGACGGTAGCTGTGCTCCCTCCTGAGCATGCACTTTCTTCCCAGACTTGGAAGAATTTTGAATTCTCAAAGGTCTCGACCTTTGTTTCGTCCATGTGATCTCTTGCAGCCTCTATGCGTAAAAACACTCACCTTCGCGTATGAAAACGCCGTTCCTCCTGAGCTTCCGAAAACTTTGAACTCTTCCCGAGAGTTCTCTGGCCTCTACACTCCTTGCAGCTACGGCTTCGTGCGCTTAAAGCATTACTCCTCCTAAGCTTTCACTCTTGAATCCTTGAAGGGTTCTAACTTCTACACCTTTGCAGAGTCTTTGAACGCAAAGTTCTATTCCTCCTGAGCTTCTCAATTACTCAGACCCCTAATGGATTTTATCCTTCTTCCTTCTCCTTCAGATGGAGAATTTGGATGCCCTCCTGGCTATCCTTCTGCTCAAGCAACCTATTACTGAGTCTGCAGGGTGTTCAACAACCCTGTGAAGATCCTTCTTCTTGGACTCTTCCTCAAATCACATAACTCAACAGAGTTCTCTTTTATCTCTAGCACCTACTCAATGCCCTCCTGGCAGAGTGTCTGGAATCCTCAGTGATTCCAACTTCTGTCTGAACTCACAATAGAGTTCTTCCTTAGCACTCTGTGCCTATGCTCAATGCCCTCCTGGCAGAGCTTCACAGAACTCACAGCAGAGTTTCTGTCTTCTGTGCACTCCTTGCACCTGCTCAATGCCCTCTTGGAAGAGCTCTCAGAATCCTTAGTGATTCTGATTCTCCTTGAACTCACAACAGAGTTCTTCTCAATGCATCACTATGCATATGCTCAATGCCCACTTGGAAAATCTCTACAGAACTCACAACAGAGTTTCTATCTTCTGTGAACTCCTTTCACTTGCTCAATGCCCACCTAGCAGAGCTCTCAGAATCCATAGTGATTCTGATTCTCCTTGAACTCACAACAAAGTTCTTTCTCTGTGCACTCCTTGCATTGGCTCAATGCCCACCTGGCAGAGCTTTACAAAACTCACAAGATTTTCTGTCTACAACTGTGTTTCTCCTACACAAGGTTTCCTTCAAGGTATTCAACAACCTTGAGGTCTTCTCCTGAGTTGATGATTCCAGTTCCTGTGCCCACCTAGCACGCCTTTGTCTAAACCCACATAATTCAGAAGTGCATCTATGCACTGGTATCCAGAGACCGCAGTACTCTGTCACGCCCTCCTGGCATGAAACCTCAAATACCTTCACCTGAAATCAAACACACTCCTGCAAATGAAAAACTACAAAATACATTCACAACATAATAAGAACACACAGAGACATTCATTCAACACAAGAAGTATGCAGGAAAAACCGCTGTTTGTATTAAAATGGCAAATGCCTGTTTGTACAAGGTGTTCCTGAGCATGGAATTCAACAAAGTCTCAACTCCTTCTCTTCTTCTCTCTTCTCTTACTCTCCTATTCGACTATTACAAAATGAGATCCTTTCGATCTTTTACCTGAGGGGGCTCTTCGAGCTCTTCCCTCCTACCTCAACTACCCTATTCAATTACATTGAATGGGATGTCTAGTCCACAATCTGGATCTAGATCTCAGCCTTACAATATTAAAGGCCTATCTACCTACATCCTACACAAAGGCACAACTTCACGGCTCAACAACCTAAGACATTTAATTACATTCATTCAAATTTAAATGAGGATTGTGCCTCTCTTCAGCTTTGAATGCACGTGATTTGAATCCGCTGACGTGGCTAGCTGGCTAGCTGACCAACATGGAGAGATGCTCCTGCATCACAAGGGGTTGGTTAGAGAAAGCTTGAGTCCGTGTGATGTTCCGACAATGCTCAGTCCGAAGAAAGATAGAGGTTGGAGGATGTGTACTGACTCGAGAGAAATCAACAAGATAACCATTAGGTACAGATTTCCATTGCCAAGGATGGATGATCTGATGGATTGTTTGAGTGGGGCCAATTTTTTTTCAAAGGTTGATTTGAATAGTGGTTATCACCAAATTCGCATGAGAGAAGGAGACGAATGGAAGACAACATTCAAGACCAATGAAGGGTTGTATGAATGGCTTGTCATGTAGTTTGGGCTAACAAACAGGCCAAGTACTTTCATGAGGTTGATGAATGAAGTCCTGAAGGATTTCATCGAAAAATTTGTCATTGTGTACCTTGATGACATACTGATTTTCAGTAAAATGGAGGCAGAGCATTTGAAAAATTTGGCTATAGTGATGAAGAGGTTACAACAAGAGAAGTTGCTGATAAACATGAAGAAATACTCATTCATGAAGAAAAAGCTCATTTATTTGGGTTTTTTTTATTTCTGCAGATAAGTTGAGGATGGATCCATATAAAGTGGAGGTGATTAAGAATTGGCCATCACCAAAGAGTATCTTTGAAGTTCGAAGTTTTCATGGATTGGCTAGTTTCTACAGGAAGTTCATCAGGAATTTCAGTGAAATTAGCGCACCAATGATGGACACAGTGAAGAAGAGACACAAGTCTTTTCACTGGATAGAAGAAGCTGAGAAAAGTTTCAATTTGTTGAAAAGGAAAATCACGGAACAACCAATTCTGGTGTTACCGGATTTTAAAAAGACATTTCAAGTAAAATGTGATGCGAGTGGATTTACAATAGGGGCAACCTTGAGCTAAGAAGACGGACTGATAGCATACTTCAGTGAGAAGCTGAATGAAGCAAAAGTGAAATACTCCACGTATGACAAGGATTTCTATGCTATTATTCAGGCATTGAAGAAATTGAGACACTATTTGATTCCTAAGGAGTTTGTCTTATACAGTGACAATCATGCTTTACAATTTGTGACTCAACAGGAGAAGTTGAATCAAAGACATGTAAAATGGGTTGAATACATGCAAAACTTTATTTTTGTAATTAAGCATATTTCTGGAACTGCTAACAAAGTTGCTGATGCTTTGAGCAGGAAATGTTTGCTATTGCAGGAGTTCAGAGTCAAAACTTTAGGTTTTGATGACCTTAGGAACATGTATAGAGATGATCCAGATTTCAAAGAGGCATATGAAGCAACTGAGAATCCAATTCTCAGGGACGGGAGTCAATGGGAAGAACACATTATCTAGGAAGGATTATTGTTTAAGGGAAATCAATTATGTATTCCAAAGGGCTCCATGAGGGAGAATTTTCTGAAGGAGAAACACAATGGAGGATTGGCTGGGAATTTGGGTCATGACAAGACGTTCTCAAAATTAAACGAGTCATATTTTTGGCCAGGAATGAGAGAAGACATCAAAATATTCGTGGACAGACGTAGAATTTGCCAGCATTCAAAAGGAAAGAGGCAACACGTAGGCTTATATCAACCGTTACACATACCTACGAGGCCGTGGGATGCAGTCATCATGGACTTCATATTGGGGCTGCCGAGAACACAAAGAGGGTTTGAATCGATCTTTGTAGTGGTGGACAGATTTTCTAATATGGCACATTTTATACCATGTCAGAAAACCAGTGACGCAACTCACATTGCAAATCTGTTTTTCGAAGAAGTCATTTGACTTCACGACTTGCCAAGGAGCATAGTTTCGGCTCGAGACACCAAGTTTGTGGGAAATTTCTAGAGAACCTTATGGAAAAAGATGGGAACAAACTTTTCATTCAGTTCAGCTTATCATCCTCAGACGGATGGACAGACAGAAGTCATGAACAAAAGTTTGGGAGACTTGCTGAGGAGTTTGGTGACAGAACACCATAGTTAGTGGGACAATATTCTACCACAGGCGGAATTTTCTTATAATGATTCAATCAATAGGAGCACAGGGTAGAGTCCATTCCAAATTGTTTATGGGATGCAGCCAAGAGGAGTTTCGAAATTGAGGGATTCAAAACAGAATGCAACTAGGAGTGCTAGTGCAGAAGATTTTGTAGAGGCAATGAAAGAACTTCATAGCCAAGTGAAGGAGCGATTGAAAAACTCGAGCCAAGAGTATAAGCGCAGAGCAGATCAACACAGGAGAGAACTTCAGTTCAAAGTTGGTGACTTGATACTTTCACACTTGAGAAAGGAGAGGTTCCCGAGAGGAACATATAATAAATTAAAAATGAAGAAAATTGGACCGTGCAAGATCCTAAGAAAATTTGGGACAAATTCTTATGAGATCGAATTACCCGATGGGATCGAAATTTCTCAGATATTCAACATCTTAGATTTGTACCCTTATAAAGCTGAGGAAGCAGGAATAGGAAATGAACAACCAGAGGTTCAGTGGACTAAACAGATGCCAGTTGCAGAGAAACCACATATGTAGAGCATACTGGACAAGAGAGTTAGTAAGAGGACCAAGAGAAAGGAATACTTTGAATACTTGGTCAAGTGGAAGGGACATCCAGTTGAAGATGCCAACTGGGAAAATGAAACAGAAATTCAGAAGCATGGACAGACCGTGCGAGAGCTCATGGATAGGAGCCCATGAAAATTTTCAAGTGAGAGAGTATGATGCAGGAGCATCGCAAGTAGCAAGCATGTACGGAGGCGGAAGACAACTGGGACAAGCGCCATCACATTTCAACATGTTGGCAAGAGTGTTTTGGAATGTTTTGAAATAAATGTGTGGGTATTAAATAAAATAATTAAGTGGAGGCGCACTTGTATATTGTAAACAGATCATGAGCAATTCGCTCACATCTATAGTAGGTAGAGGGCATTTATGTTAGTAAATGCAAGTAGGTAGCTTTAAATTCTTAGATTTGACAGTTTAGAGCATAGGAGGGAAACGAGATATAAACACCCTCATTGTATAGTTGTAACATTATGAGAATTGTCAATAGAGCAGAGAGCATAGAGGAGAAGAAGCAGAGAGCTATGTGGAAGAACCCATGTACAAAAGTTTTGAGATTAATATATAAAGCTTTGATTCAGACTCATGGTGTTCAAATACTTTCTGTGTATGCATGTTGAATATTATGCTCATGATTGTTTTACTCTTTCTGTTGTACCTTTGCTTTTATGCTATGTATGTATGATTTCATGTTAAGTATTTGAATTCTGAGAGAGTAAGGGGATGGGTTTCAATTGTTTCTCTATCTGAGAGAGAATTCCTACAAGGAGTGCAGTGAAATTGTCTGCAAGGTGTGCGTGACAGAAGTCAGAGTTCGTCTCTGAAAGCTCAGGAAGAATACCATTGTTCTCATTCTTGTAGAAGTGCAAGTTAAGCACAGGAGCCGTGCAAAGTGTGCACAGGCCAAGTAGAATCTCAGAGGTTACAACTTGAGGGAATTGTTGAAATACTGCTGTCGTAGGGAGTGCGTAGAGTCGAAGAATTCAATACTTGGGAATATTTGAAGGATTTCCATAAGGAGTGCATTCAGGAGTCCTCCTGAAGACTCAAGTTGTGGAGAAAACTCAGGAGGGATAGAGTATTTGAATTTTTCGAAGAGAAGTTCAAGAGGAATAGTGCCTTGAAGTATTGAAAGGAGGCACAACGATGTTGTTTTGCAGGTGGACAAGTTTCGTGAAGGAATACCTGTTCATTTCGCAGGAGTCCTCAAGGAGGAATCGGACGGTCAGAATTCTCCGTGGAGTATTCGCGAAGTCCCAGAAGCTGTCAGATCGGGTAGAGGAGTAGAAGAGTTACGACGAGTGTTTTCTAAGGCGTAAGCTCAGGAGAGATACGACCATAGATCCAAGCCAATGAGGGTCGTTGGATTTACTCGTGAATTTCCATTTCGGAGTTCGGAGGTCTGAGGAGGCAGAAGAATCCATGTCCAAAGATAGAGGACATCAGAGTGGATAGGTGGCGTACTTGTCGACACGAAGGTCAAACCTTTGTTGACCATTTCGGGGTTTCATGAGTTGAAGAACCAAAAGCTTAGCAGTAGGATTCATGAAATCACGAAGTCCGAAATCCCAAAAAGGTGGAGAGTTCTGTTGTGGGGCCAACATTAAATAACGAGTCAGAACTCGACATTTTGGCATTTCGGGGAATAGGAGGTCGGGATATTAGTTCCGAGATTCCTGAAATTGTGAAATGCGATATTGTCGTGGGAGAGGACATGACAATCATTTCGGCGCATTGGAAGTTTGGGCTTCAGAAGGAAAATAGTTGAGAGACTTGGAAGGAGAAGTCGCGAAGTTGCGAGTTGCGATAAGGAGTATTGAGGAGTTCGGGGTCTCGACACTTCAGGGGTCGAGATACAAAGGAGGTAGCACTTTGAGAAATGAAGTTGTGAAGTGCTGAAGCTAGGCACGAGGGACACGTGGAAAAACCACAAGGTGGGCCCAAGTAATAGACAGGCGGACACATGTCATATGTTGAAAGGAGTCAACACCCTATTGACCTCTCACATCTAGGGGATTCGCAAGATAAGGGAATGTGAGTCCAACCCTTTGACTTGCGAAGTGGCTAGTTATGAAAAGCACCTTCTAGATAAGGACTTGGTCATAGCGTTGTGGTCGCATGGAGAAGGTGGAGCTTGCACCTAGTGCTGTTCGCACAAGGGAGCTTCCTAAAGGACCTGTGGATCAATAGAAAGGAGATTCCAGTAAGGAATAGAAAGAGCCGATCCGACTCGAAGGAGACAAAGAACAATCCTGTGAGCCGACTTCGGCCCGAGGGTTAGGGAGGTTTGCGTCAAGGGGAAATCTGGAAATTTGGTTTAATAGTTGGAGGAGGAGAAGGTAAAGAGAAATTTGGCCAGCCATGATGGTGGGAGACTTCTGGGTGAACAATCTCCTGCCATCTGTCGTTCTCGGTAACTTCAGGTTGCAACAAAACATGAGGGGGTCCAAGGATACTAGGTACATGCTGGGGTTGGAAAGGAAGCCTCTCTAGCCTAGGTTGGACTACCCCTTCTCCAATCCAATTGAAAAATCCAGCTTGGAAGAGATGGTTTAACTCTTGAGGATATCACTCGAAATGTATTGAGAATATGGGCCTTCTAGGCCCTCTGTTCCAATGTCCTCTGCCCCTATTATTTCGGCCATGACTTCCTCTGTTGAAGAAGCTCATCCTGTATGCAACAATTATTAGAAACTAGCTTATTAAACAGGCCATACATGACATTCTCCTACTATGAAACAAAGTTTGTCTCAACAATCACATCAAACCCATGCAATCCAATCCCTAAAATTAATTTAATAATTGTCAATGAGTAGGGTGTGAATTAGGGTTCAGGGATATTTGAGGGGATTGTATTGAGAAAAAAAGTGACAAAATGAAAGGGAGTAAGAACATGATTACTGCTCAACAATTCATTAAACAATTGATTGTGCAACAATAACCAAAACATATCAGATGTCATCTATCTCTGTGTTATTTCTTAATCACTGTAATACATAGATTTAATTTAATTTTAATGAACACTGCATGAAAAATGAAATTGGGATTGTGAGGGGATTTGTAATGAGTGAAAAAGTGAGAAAGTGACAGGGAATTAGATGGATACTATTCTTTAAATAAATTAACTTAATCAATTATCATAACTCTGTTCAAATTTTAATCCAAAAAGCATCCACCTCAAGACCAAAACATTCACTGTTCTCAATTTCATCAAACGGCTTGATGTCTCAATAATAATTAAATTTCCCAGAATTCCTTTATCTATAACAGTCTATGCATTTATAACTTATGAAAACATTTCCCATTCAACAATACTGTATATACTACCGCTGATTTCTTATTTTTAAAATAATCAAAACATGCACAACAATTTTTGTTATATTATGCCCAACATTTATCTCTGATAATCAATAATGCACCATGATAAACAATCAACAATCATTGTCCTCTAATCAACAATCGGGCCCGATTTAGTATACACAGGTTCCTTTTCAATCACATAAAAATTTAAGAGCATACACGATGGACCAATCAAAACACAAGATCTTCAATCATATAATTGAAACAATCTTAAATCGACAACAACAACCAACTCCAAAAACAAAATGGAACCCGACCTTGCTTTCTGTGTGTATCAACATATGTAAACCAATGATAGTCTCCACGATGATTCCTATAGATCCATATCATATATGATGCAAAAAAAACTAAATTAACACACATGCACCTCTTTTAACTTGACAGAACCCTGATCGGGCTTAGTAAAACTCACACAAGTGTTTTCTTATGCAATCAAGACCATGCTGGATAAAATACAGTGATCGAGACCATAAATGAATAGAAAGACAACTCTCGATTGTATGCAACCATTCATTTCCTTTCTTATTTTTTCAAACAATTTCATCACAGAAGGAAGACACAAAGATTCGACCCAAAAGGATGGGTTTATCAATGAGGGAACACATGTCTTCAACCTCCCACAATCACTAAATTGATAACCCAAAACTTGACAAACCCTAGAATGTTCCTCAGGAGAGAAGAGATAGTCAGAGTCCGAGTCGGGCTCTTAAAAAAATAAATGCAGAGAGGCAACGAAAACCAGATTGTATTCTTTTAAAAACACAGGGAGATAATGGTCTTTCAAATCCTCATATCCATTTATCATTAATTAACCATCACATGCCACAATATAATCTTGAAAAAAGAGATCCACACTCTTTAAAAATGCTACAGTCTTTTGTCTTATACTTTCAAGACTTTGACAAAACCATAAGCGAATGCCCGAGTGGAGGATGGATAATGTCAATTCGAGTTAAACAACTCAATTTACACACAGGTGCCACTAACACTTTATAGAGAGGAATGAGGGTTATCTTAAACAATGAAGGGTACTTGAAGACACATAGGGATAATGTCTCTTTCCAAAACCTAGGAGGTTGAAACTTTTGACGACAACAACAATGATGCTTCACAACATACAATCATAATTATAGCAGAGACGAGAGGGACGATAGTGGAGACTCTTTGTGGAAAAAAAACTAGGACGCCATTCATATCAATTTGATACATTCATAGGCCTATATTAACATTTCAGACCAACCAAGACTGGACCTTTGGAAAGACTTAAGCGAAAATACAGTAAGAAAAGGGCCATCAACCACAACTCGGGGTTTAAACAAAAGAACACACCAAATGTCGATGCTCTGCAACTAGATAAATATTACAACAACGATCGAAAGGGAAACGAGTTGAAAGACATTGATACACTGAACGACGAATAAAAACCCTCAACCATCAAACTCAGAGCCTTATTTCACCACTATCACTATTATTCCAGAGAGACCCATCATAAAAATGACACTGACTGAGATAACAACCAATGCACAACCTTTATAACAATAATACCCATTTCTCTGCTCAAAATTACCAACATTTTACAGTCATCAGAGAGATCCATAACACCATATTTACATAGTCAAAAATATCAAGAACACACATAATCCATGCGTCACTAAGCCACCATTTGGTTCATAAAATAGAGAGTCCATCATGGATGGAAAGTTCAGATCCATACCTGTGAGAAAACCGTTTCAATGGTGAACCGATCGAGTTTTCTCTTGCCAATCCTAGAAATGCAGAGCTTCACAACCAACAGAACAACAATGCAACAATGAAAAAATGATAGGGTGACAGGCGATAGGGAGGTTTGGAGTGAGGTGCAGTAAATGTACGTCACTTCCTCACCTAACCCCATTCAATTCCATGTACGAGACATCCAAATAAACATAACATCCACCATTAAATCAACCATATAACCAATGTATAATCAATGCCAATCCATCATAATATCTGAGACCATATTTATTTCATAGTACGCCACCCAAGATACTTCATACATTAATCTTTTCCATAACTCCACACAATAATCACATATCAACATTGATATATGTGCCTCCATTCAACTTAAATAAAATTTGCATACTACTTTAACCAAACAGATAATATAATAGCTAGGTCGTCCATTGTCACAAGGTCTATACATAATCCTTTTTCCATAGCTTTATTTGAAGTTTACATGTAGTTTGTTTTACCATAGCTTAAGAATTTTTCCATAGTTTCTTTTGTTTTGTTTGAGATAGCTCCCATTTAATTATCCCTTGCATATATGTGGATAAGTAATCAATATATGAATTAGTAACAAGGTTATAACAT
The DNA here is from genome assembly GCA_009831015.1 of Picea engelmannii. NCBI lineage: Eukaryota > Viridiplantae > Streptophyta > Pinopsida > Pinales > Pinaceae > Picea > Picea engelmannii. Next base: position 140,583 of record ML833487.1, read on the forward strand.
AACACCTATAAACAACATGGTCCTCATACCCATGGAACTGTTCTGTGTCGCGAGTGATTATCAACAACATTCAACAATAATGCATTAACCACTCATTATCACGCCAAATGAAACCAAGAATGCATCATAAAAAATGTAGGAATTTGTAGGAAACATCATAACATCGTAAAAATATGTGTGATATGTCTATCCTTTCACCTTGTTGAGCACTCAACACACCCTAAAAAGCCTTTGCCAATTTTTCACTTTTTGGGTACCACTTAATCTTTGCACTGTCTAAATTCGATTTTCTTTTGAGAAATGTTGTCTTTTCTTGTTCTCTTAATGCTCATTATATATTCAGGTTTTTTTAACTTTATGAAACTCCATGAATTAAGAGGGATTAACACTTAAATAAGGAATCAAACAGCTAAAACACTTCACCAGACGCGCTCAAAATTCGACATCGGAAGGAATTAAGAGGTGAAAAAGAATCACTGGAAAAACCTCAATCGTCGAGCGTAGATCTTCACCAATATCGGCGAAAGGAAGTTTTTTTTCACAAAAAATATCAGATACGGACATAGCCGATAGTCGATCCCCTTCGACATTGGTAAAAGGTGAAAGGGGTAAATGTTAAGGAAGAAAGAAACGATATCGCCGATAGATGATACCCGACACGCTTGTCGGAATCGGGGAAGACAAAATCACGACGAACATTTCAACCATGCTAAAATGTTTTCCCTGATCACCGATTCCCGAAACGTTTTGTCATTGGGAGTTTTTGAAGAAGATAATGAAAAGAAAACCACGTGATAAGTTTATCCCCAATCGTTGACCCCTGATACCTTTTCGACATTGGCGATCCTAGGTTTAGTTTAGAACGCACAACTTGAAGAAAGTCTCGACTCCGACTAATACTTGTGAGTTAAGTCACCGGTCTTCAACGCCACGTGTCTTTTCCAGATTGAAGAAATGTATGACCCAGCTTTACCCCGAGTTATTCTTGGTCCCCTAAATCCAAGTCACACCTCCGAGCCGGTTTTTCCACGTCATCCCCGTATGATGAAATTGATCGGCGTTGGAGGTTTTTTTTTTTTTCATAGAAGGATATCAATGAAAATGTCCATAACACATTGTCGATCCCCAATCCTCCCACTAAGAAAGCGACATGATGGGATGTTTTAGGGCTAGATACGTTTAGATTCAGAGCATTTAAGGGAATAATTAATTCCAAATATCTCATTAGTTTCTACTTCGTGTGCTATTCAAAACACCTGTTTGAAATTACTGATAGAAAACATCACCCTCCGCGCCTCCGCCTTCAACCCACGATGAATTTAAGTTGCATAGATTCGAAGGAAGATTTGTTTGAGTTCCACTCATCACCCAGATTAAATTGTTCATACGACAAGGTAAGTCCTTCCTCGGTTTAAATTCTCTTGAGCTATTGTAAACAAACCCATTCTATGTGCAAAGGAGTTTCATAGCATCTGGAGAAGTGAAACGAGTGATTCAAAAGCTGCAGAGATCCCGTGAGTAACAAATAACCAAGTTTAGCAAGATTTACAGGTATGCACAAGTCTGTGGATTTTTCATTCTTGCACTTTATATATATATATCTTATCCTGTGTTGCTCTGTACTCCGTCTCTAAAAAAATTATTTCGATTACAGGAACAATGCCTCCAAGAAAGCCAACCACCAGGCGATCGTCAAGGGAACCCAAGATGAAAGAACCAGAGGTAGGAGAAGGCTCTTCTCCGGGGGCTACAAAACAATTGTAATTTTCTCCAAGACCAGAACTGGTCATTAAAACATCTACAAAGAAGGTTTTCATTCAACCTCCTGCCTTTGGAGACACAGAGTCAAGAATTGGGACCAAGACGGTACTCCTACATTGCGGGGAACTCTTTAAGAAGACCGGCTGGGAATAATTCTCGGAATACATCCTGCACAATGACCTAGACATGAGAGAGCTCGACAATGAAGTTTTTTTGAATATCTGAAGATCATACTTGCACATGGTAGCAAGCATAACTCCAGTGTTCCCCTGCATAGAATTCCTGAAGTGGCTCATTTACCACATGGACACACAAAAATGTTTGATTAATGATGACATTGGCAAGTTGTTGACGGGCGAAACAGTCCATCCGTCAACTGGAAGAGTGGAACCGGTCCGGGGTTGTCTAAATAACCCAAGCCGTTTGGTATGGACCACCCTGACGATTTTAACGGCTCCGTTGGCCACTCTGAGGTCTCGTAAGGAAACCAAAGAGAAAGTGATCTGAGCTAAATAATCTAAACTAAGGAAACTAGAAACTAATAAAAAAAAACTAAAATAAACTAATCTAACTAAATAAAAGAAATCAAACTAAAATAGAGGAAACTAGAAACTAATAAAAACAAACTTAACTTAACTATACTAATCTAACTATAAACTACTAACTATTATATATTTACAAGATACTAACTATGATTATAATAACTCAAATCAACTACTTAATTATCAGCTATGATCATTCTTTATTCACAAATATACAATATGGGCAAATTGCAGATTTGATTAAAACCTGCAAAACTCATGTGTTTGCTTCCTTAAGACAGCCAAGGATCTATTTTTGTCTTTTTGTATTTATAAAACATAAAGAAAGCTAACTGAAATTAAATAATCTAATCTAAATCTTACTGATATCAAACAATGTAATATAAATCTAACTAAACTATCATTTATATTAAACTACTTAACATAAACAGTAAACGCCTAACTAATTGACCTGAAAACGCTCCAAGTTTTCCCTGTGTATGATGGCTTCGTAAGCTGGTTGGAGGAAGAAATTCACACCATTTAGCCCTTAAGCTTCTCGCAAAGGATCAGCTATGATGCTTCCTGAAGTAAGTTACAGGACAAACAAGACATAAAAGAAATCATAACAGTTTTCAGATTATGAATTCATGCAAGAGGGAAACCTACTGTGCAACAAATTCATATATGATAATTCAATTCATAAAGAAGTCAAAACTATCATTTATAAGCTGAATCCTTTAACTGTTGTGTCTTTTATCAAATTGGAAGTAACAAGGTATGCATAATAATAAGAAATTATATCACTTGAATTCGATTTAGATAGCAAAGTAATACTAAACCAGAAACCAAAATGATAT